>MU704085.1:134998-152063 GCA_026770625.1 Nicotiana glauca
AAACACGTCGAACGACGTCCGTTTTCAACCAAACTTTACAGGAAGCGCTTAACCAATATTTATGACCTGTACCAGGCGTCGGAACCAAAATATGAGCCCGATACCTATATTTTCTAACTCATTTTCATTTTCATTTTTCCTTAATAATTTCAGAATACAATTTAATAGAAAATTCTTTCGCCGGGGTTCTGGACCTCGGATTTCGACTCCAGACAATGACCGAGTCCCATATTTTTCTACGGACCTTCCGGGACCGTCCAATCTTGGGTCCGGATCCGTTTACTAAAAATGTTGACCAAAGTCAACTATATCAATATTAATATCATAATTTCTCAAATTTTTCACAGAATTCATATATTTTAACATAAAATCTTTCCGGCTACGCGCCCGGACTGCGCATGCAAATCGAGGCAATAGAAAATGAGGTTTTCAAGTCCTCGGGAGCACGGAACAGATGAGGAAAACAGGTGATGACCCTTTGGGTCGTCACACCAATCTACCCTTTCTTCTTGTTGTTCCTTTTCATCTTTGAAGTTGGCCTCTTTGTGCCAATCATTTGCATCAAATCAAAGCTCACCTTTGACCAGTAGTGCCCTGAAAGGTTTTCAGCAACCCGCCTCTCTCATTTATTTATCTCTACTTACCATTGCCTTATAGTGCCCATGAGGGTTTTCACTAATAAGACTCTCTCATTTTCATTCATTATATCTTCTTTGTTTTCTCCTATTTGTGCGAACAACTTGACATTCTTCTATGTTGTGTGACAACTATTGCTTACTGCGTGTTTTCCTTGGCATTCTTAAGACTGTTTGGAAGGTCTTTATTTGAAAGGCTTTTGGAGGGGGTTAGAAAGAAAGGGTCACATTAAGGCTCAAAATAGACTCAAGATGATTACAACTCTTGGAATCGACTCTTCATAAAAATAAAATAAAAATAATACTAAAAAAAAAATATGCCCTGTCACACCTCCTTTTTTACACACCTACCCCGAAGGATAATGTATAAGGGAGTTTTTCCATTTAAAGTGACATTATTCAAATTGGGATTATTTATTTATTTTTAGAGTCGCCACTCGGGATAGGATTGGTTTTTGGTGTCCCAAGTCACCGATTTAATTTAATCCCAAATCGAGGAAAATTGTCGACTTCCCAATTGGAGTCTGTGAACCAGAAATTCTGCGTAAGGAATTCTGTTGACCCGAGGGAAGGTGTTAGGCACCCCCGGATCCCGTGGTTCTAGCACGGTCGCTTAAATTATTATAAATGTCTAAAAATCTAATTTTTACATGCTCCAACCAATAGTGCAATTTTATAATTATTTACCGCTTTTAATTATTTTTTACGAAAGTGAACGTTGTTTAAAAACGTATTTTCGGATCACGTCACATGAAATGAACCCAGATCCTCAAAACATTCTTATTCAACGTTTTTGGATTTGGGTTGCATGAAATGCGCACCCGTATTTAGGAAGGTAAGATTATAAAAACCGCACCTAAAGTGACTAACGTCTTTTTAACTTTACGAAGGGCCGTGAAATTCACTAAACGGCACACTCCAAATGCTAAATATTTTAATTAAGTAATTAATGAGGGCCCCACGATTTATCTATTTTGGTTTGGCGAGGCTCATCTCATTTTTATTTAAAGGCCAACCTAAAGTAACTACAATTTTTCTATTTATTGTATTTCTAAAAGGGCCTAATTAATTTGCATTTATAAATTCGGGTCTCGAGTTCAAGTCCGAATTCAAACAAAAGAGATGACCCTCTTAATTTGAACCCGCTACTTAACTCGAAAACCTAAATTTATATTCCAAATTAATTCCCATATTCCTAATGTAATTTTTTAAAAGGGGTTTGCACTTCTAATTTTTTGGGCCTTCAGACTTGGCCCTATATAGGAAGAAGGAAATACAGCTTTCAAATTCGCCCAGCTTTGGTCTTCTTATTATGACACTAGGCCCAGTTATCGTGTAAACATATGGGCCTGGTTGCCTAGCCTCATTTTGATCTCAAGAAATGGGCTTTCAAACCTGTTGACTATTTTGTAAACCAAATGTGCCATTTATCGACATTATCAGTTTGGAACATAATAGTGATACTTGCAGCAATTATCCAGCAATTTCAAAATTATCCAATTCAAAATTGAACCTTAACAAATTCAGCAATTATCCAGACACTAGGAATATGTGCTAATATTCATTAATCTACTCATTTAAGTTGACATACAGCACGACGTGTAAATACCTCAGCCAAATATACATGAATTCCTATGTATTGTAATTTTAACGGGTATGACAATCTAATACACGAGATACTTGCAGAACGTATAGCTTAAATCACATGGTGAATTACTGGTAGAACATATTCGTGCCATTCTGAACCAACGCTACTTGAAATAAAAGACATGCACACAACTCTAAATGGTTCAATGATCTAATTATCTATAAATCAATACTAAACTAATGTAATGGCAGAACATTCATGCAATTCTAAAACGTTCATAAATCTAATTAATTACAGATCCATGTATCATTCAAGTAAACAAAACTATTCTATGCTTTTAAACCAAACAGGGAACAGGAAACTTCATAGATCAAATGTGACAATATGTCATCATGTCATATACTTCAGCAATCTTATACTGAGTCTTGACAAATTGTATGAAGCCAAATGAGTACATGGAAAGGGAACAAATGCAAAATTGAGAGTCAGTGGGCAAGCAACAGCAGTGGACAGCAGCAATCAGATCAATTTTGAGCCCAGAAGTTGTGTCAATCAGTCCAGTAATTAATTTTAAGTAGCAAAAACAGTAGCAACCAAAATAATCTTGAACAACCCAACTTTGACCTGATTTAACCCCAAATACACTTGATAAACAACCCATGATTGTCTAGAACATTTCAGCAGCTAAATATGGAGTTAAACAGTGTAGATTAACAGCTAGAAATCTAAGTTGATCTAAGTAACTGTATTTTTTGATGATTTTTGAAAGTTTTCTGTCCTTTTTTTTGGTTTTTCTGGAAATTTTGGTCTAAACTATGACTTCTATGACTAGAATACTTCAGATCTGAAGCTCTCTAATTTGAAACTTCAAATTTGAAATTTCAGACTTGAAAAATAGAATTTTAGGGTGAAATTAGAGGCTGGAGGGTTTTGGGGATTTTTAGGGGTTCTAAACTTGTTAGTGAAGGCATTAGGGTTGCCTTTTATAGGCAACAAATAGGGCAGAAGGTTCTAGATGGCCCTCCCATTCTTCCCTCTCTTTTAATTTCAGATTTCATTTATTAACCCTTCAATTTCTGACTTGTTTCTCAAGTTACTGCCCTAAGTTTGCTAAAATCTACACTAAAGTCCTATTCTAGAAGGTACTAGGGTGTTCTTCTACCTATACAATACCTATACTACCCTTGCTTTTGTTTTGAAATTACTATTTTTTACAAAACTAACATTTTCCATGCCTAAACTACTCATGAAAACCCCTTGAAATTATTAACCAACCCAAACCCCTTTTGTCCTAGTTAAAACTCAACTAAAATTAATTAAAGGCTAATCTATTCAGCTATATCCAATCATCTAAATTGATAGGGTCTAACTAATTGTCCCCAAAGAAATACTAATCGAACGAAAATTAATAATTACAATCAAACACTAACTAAAGCTAATATGAAATGAACCTAATACTAAAAACCTGATTAATCAAAACAAACTAAGCAATACTAAATTAACCAGGCTAATCAATAGTAACAAAAATCCATGAGCGAGAGCTAACACTGGATCAACCACTTAAAACTTCGGCCAAGCAATAAAAGAAAGCAAAATCATCAACAAAGAAAAAATAAGAACAGAATCATCGACCAAACATGAAAGAAGAATATATAATCAAAAGATAATAAAACTTACTAATTTCAGCTTTGAAAATGACCCGAGATGGCTTGGCCCGGAGTTGCTTGACCAATACTAGTGTTTAACCATGTATTTTCCATGAGAAAATACATGGCTAAACCTTGTAATGGTCAAGCCATCCACAGAAAATTTGACTTGCGAAATTAGGGTTTCTGGCCGGACTTATGATTTGAAATTCGGGGATTTGGGTGGTGATTTGAAAGCAATAGACCATGGGTTTGTGAAGAGGGAGAAGAGGAGGTTATGTGGTAAAAATTTGGCATGGAAAAGAGGCAACGCCGCCACTGGGATTCGAGGGCGGCGGCTAGGGTTCATCAACTTCGAATTAAGATTCGAAGCCTTTGAGGTTGGTTCGAAGGGAAAGAAGGGTAGATTTGAGATGAGGAGACAGAGGCGGTGTTAGGGTGTAATTTTGGTGGTCATTGGTGTAACTGATGTCGTGGCCGGAAAATTTTAAAATCAATATTTGACTTGATTGGCTATGATTCGAAGGAAAACATTGTGGGGGTTGGAAAGGGGAGTTCATGGGGAATCTGTGGTGTTAATTTAGGGTTCATCGGAGCATCGCCGCCGGCAGAGGTGATTTTTGACCGGCGGCACACGGCGGAGTAAGGCGGAGGTAAGGTGGGGTAGGGTGGCCGGCGGAGGCGTTATAGGGAAGGGGGTCTGGTCTAGGGTTAATGGGGTTTTTAGGACAGCTATATTGAAATGGGGGAATCAATGAGGACTGTTGGATTTGGGGAAATCCATGTCTGAGATGAAGGATACCAAAACGGCGTCGTTTTGCTAAAGGGGGAATTAGTAAGGGTCGTTGGATGATAGAGATGAGCGGTCCGAATTAAACGACGCCAAACGACGTCGTTTCATTTTACTGAAGGGAGCAGGCCGGGACTTGGGTTATTTTTGGGCTGGACCGGAGTGATTTTGGCGTGGGTAATTGATTTGGGCTGGCGGAATATATCAAAATTGGCCCAAATTAGGTCTCTAATAAAGACCACTCTTTTTAATTTGTTTTTTTTTCTCTTTTTATCTTTGTTTTTGCATTTTGTATTTTTGTATTATTTTTCTGATTTTATAAAGATGCAAAAAATTAAAATAAAGTCCTAATATATTTCAAAGCTAAACTAATTAACTCCTAAAATTATTTAAAAACTATTTCGTGACGAATTTACAATTAAAGTGAACCATTTTTGTTATTTTCTTCATATTTTATTCTAAAACAAATTAACCCCTAATTAATACTAAAATGTAAAATTAATTGCTAAATGCAAATGTATTATCTATTTTTTTGTATTTTTCATATGATTTAAAAATGCACAGATAAAATGCAACAATTACCAGAAAATAACACAAAAAATTCATAAAAATTTTAAAAAATTGTTTTGTTTGGAATTTTGGGAATAATTAGCTTAGGGCAAAAATCACGTGCTCACAGCTGCCCCTCTTTGCTCGGAAACACAAAGAATTTTCGTGCAAAGATAAGTGAGCGAAAAATGAGCGATTTTTGCCCGTTCGCATATTCCGCGTGAAGCATTTTTGGAAAGTTTGACTGCACCCTGCTTCAGAGGTTGCCTACATATCCTGGGCTAAACAGGAATCAGGTCAGTATAGTTCAGGAAGGTTTGGTAGCTGGGACTACTAGGAGCTGTGGATTTCACTGTTGTTGCTGCTGCTGCTGCTTGCTGACGTCCTTATTACACCAAAAGGAAAATCAAAGCTAAGCGAGCTATGCCTATCAACTATGAGTTACAAGATTCCTATCTATAATTCTTCTTGAAACTTGATCTTGAGTCTTAGCTGATTTTGCTGTGGACTTCGATCTGAATCTTGATGCTCGTAAGTTGTAGGTGTTTACTTCTTCATGCAGCATTGGGTCAAAATAGGATCAGCGGAACTTGCGACTTTAATCAGGTTTTGAGCAATCTGCACCCTTACTTGCTTCACATTTGAGTTCATTTCTTTTTTTTCTTTTCTTCTTTTCTTGATTCTGGGTTGGGACTCATTCCATTGTTCATCTCGCACCTTGTGTCTTAAGATCGACCTGCTTAAGATACCAAAACAAATAAACGAACGAAATTTTCTGCCCTAGTTTTCACTAGGAAAATTTCGTGAGTTAGTTGTGACACATATCTAAGTAATTAAATCAGGATTGTGTATCTCTGTGAATGAATCCAGGTTATACTAGAAGATGACCGGGTTTTGTCGGAAAAATAAAAGGGTCTCGGGTTAGGCCGGGACTTGGGAAGAAACAGCTCCTTAGGTTATGCCAGGGAGATCCTCGAGTTATGCCAGGATTTTGGAAAGAAAATGCTCCTTGGTTTATGCCAGGGAAGTCCACGGGTTATGCTGGGATTTGGAAAGAAAACGCACCTTGGGTTATGCCAGAGAGATGCTCGGTTTTTGGCCGGGATTTGAAAGAAAAAGCTTCTTGGGTTATACTAGGGAGATCCTCGGGTTATGCCAGAATTTGGAAAGAAAACGCTCCTTGGGTTATGCCAGGGAGGTCCACGGGTTGGTCCACGGGTTATGCCGGGATTTGGAAAGAAAAAATGCCCATTGGGTTATGCCAGGGAGATTCTCGGGTTATGTCGGGGTTTGGAAAGAAAACGCTCCTTGGGTTATGCCAGGAAGATCCACGGTTTTTTGGCCGGTATTTGAAAAGAAAAAGCTCCTTGGGTTATGCCAGGGAGATCCACGGGTTATGCCGGGATTTGGAAAGAAAATGCTCCTTGGGTTATGCTAGGGAGGTCCACGGGTTATGCCGGAATTTGGAAAGAAAATGCTTCTTGGGTTATGCCAGGGAGATCCTCGGTTTTTGTCCGGGATTTGGAAAGAAAAAGCTCCTTGGGTTATGCCAGGGAGATCCTCGGTTTTTTGGCCGGGATTTGAAAAGAAAAAGCTCCTTGGGTTATGCCATGGAGATCCACAGGTTATGCCGGGATTTGGAAAGAAAATGCTCCTTGGGTTATGCCAGGGAGGTCCACGGGTTATGCCGGAATTTGGAAAGAAAACGCTCCTTGGGTTATGCCAGGGAGATCCTCGATTTTTGTCCGGGATTTGGAAAGAAAAAGTTCCTTGTTACCATGATTTGTTTCTCTTTTGGGGTTTTCATTTTCATTTTTCCTCTTCTTTTCTCCTCCTTCTTTTTTTCCTTCTTTTTTACATTTTCCTTTTTATTTAGCAACATGCATGACAGAGTTTTGGGAAACTTCCTTTTGGTCGCTTCCTTGCTGCAAAGTTGTTTCAGCGCTTGCGCTTTTAATTTCTTTTTGAGTTGCACCTGCTTCTTGCACGGTTGCTCTGAATAAGACCTATTTTCAATAAAGAAAAATTTGTTAGTTTGAAACGATGGTTGGTTTTGTGGCCTTGATCATCCCAATCGCTTGCCGGCCCCATTTCCGTTGAGAAGTTTGCTGCTTGTTGGCCTCGAGGGTGAATCTCTTTTCAAACCGACCGGGTTCAACTTTCAGGGTTTCATTATGACTCGCCCGTGTGGGCTCTGTCCTTTTCACTTTATTCTGCCTTTGCCTTTGATTTTCTTTCTTTTCCAATGTCTTTGCGTCGAAACCATCAACCAATATGGTCAGTCGGGATTGGCTTGACGCACTCGCTGAGGCTGGGCATTTTCTTCGACTCTGACCAAGTGGAGCCCGATAGAACCAATCCTGCCGCCTTTCTTTATAATACTTCCGGAATCAGTGTTAAACCGAAAAGGATTCAAGGAAGAAATATACAAAAGGCAAGCGAATGAGCTTAAAGAGAAGCATCCCTTTCGGGGGAAAATAAGGACTTATCTAGGGTGTGCATGCTGGCTTCAAATGAGCATGACATGCTTCTTGGACTGAACGCCCGACCCACACAAACTTTCCAGCTTCTCGTGAACCCATTGTTCCGCATTTCAAAACCAGGGAACCTTGCCAGGACTCTTTTAGTGATGAGATGTCTTCTTTTCGGCCGACAACGCCCTTTGCAGGTTTTTGCCAATCGACCTCTCTCATTTATCTTCTCACCATCGCCCGGTAGTGCTCTTTGCGAGTTTTCACTAAGCGAACTCTCTCATTTTTAGTTTCTCTACTCACCATCGCCTTATGGTGCCCGAAGGTTTTCACCGATAAGACTCTCTCATTTTATTTTTCTCAATTTGTATTGTGTCAGATTCCAACAATGATGTTTTTTACTTCCCTACTTTTGCCAATTGATCGGAAGGACTTGGGCAAGGTTTTTGGGTGAAAGGATTTTGGGTGGAACTACAACTTTGGAACCATTTCGGCGAATTTAGGATCGAACCATAATATCATCTGCCCAGTTTCAATTTTTGGAGGTAACTAGAATTTTTGTTTTGGTGTGATTGAACCTCAGCGAGAGGCTGCCTACGTTTCCTTTCGGAATCAAGTCAAACGTAGTTCATGCAGATAATTTTTTTTTCTTTTTCTTTTCTTTTTCTTTTTCTTTTTCTTTTCTTTTCTTTTCTGTTCTTTTTTTTTTCTTTTTCTTTTCTTTTCTTTTTGTACTTCCGGGTTCCAAAGAGGGTAATCAAAGAAAATTAACTGGCTCAAAGGGTTTACGAAGGGTTGATAGTGTTTGGGGTACCGGGAAGGAAAGCCTTCGTCATCTCAATTGCACAAAAGCCATTATCCCAGGAGGTCTAGACATAGTACCTTTTTACTGCATCCGCATTAACTGCTGTTTCAGGATCATTTCCTTCAATGTCTCCAAGATACACTGCTCCTTTTGGCAAAATCTTTCGGATTATGTATGGACCTTTCCAATTGGGAGCAAACTTTCCTTTTACTTCCTGGTGATGAGAGAGAATGCGTCTGAGCACGAACTGTCCCACTTCGAAGTTCCTGGGACGTACTTTCTTGTTATAGGCACGAGCCATTCTTTCTTGGTACAACTGCCCGTGACACACTGCGGCCATCTATTTTTCATCAATTAGTGACAACTGCTCTAGCCGGGTTTTAACCCACTCACTGTCCTCGATTTCTGCTTCAACAATTATACGAAGCAAAGGGATTTCTACTTCCACAGGTATGACTGCTTCAGTTCCGTAAACCAACAAGTATGGGGTGGCTCCGATTGTTGTACGCACTATGGTGCGATACCCGAGTAATGCAAAAGGCAGCTTTTCATGCCATTGCCTGGAGTTTTGAATCATCTTTCTCAAAATCTTCTTGATGTTCTTATTCGCTGCTTCAACGGCACCATTGGCTTTTGGCCGATAAGGGGTAGAGTTTCTATGCTTTATCTTGAATTGTTCACATACCTCTCCCATCAAACGACTATTCAAGTTTGTAGCATTGTCGGTAATGATAGTTGCAGGAATACCAAAGCGACAAATGAGATTGGAATGCACAAAATCTACCACAACTTTCTTGGTGACCGACTTGAGAGTGATGGCCTCAACCCATTTTGTGAATTAATAGATTGCGACCAATATGAATCTATGCCCGTTTGAAGCTTTCGGCTCGATTATCCCAACGACGTCCATACCCCAAGCAACAAACGGCCAAGGTGCTGACATCGGATGAAGCTCCGTTAGAAGTGCATGAATCGAATCACCGTGCACCTGGCATTGATGAAATTTTCAAACGAAGCTAAAGCAATCCTTCTCCATGGTTATCCAATAATATCCCGCTCGCAAGATTTTCTTTGCCAAAACATATCCGTTCATATGGGGTCCGCACACCCCTGCGTGCATCTCATGCATAATTCTTCCGGCTTCTTCGGCATCAACGCATCTTAGCAAGTTGAGGTTTGGGGTCCTTTTATACAAAACATCACCGCTTAAGAAGAAACCACTCGCATGCCTTCTAATGGTTCTTTTCAGATCTCCTGTAGCTTGCTCGGGGTACTCTTGTGTTTTCAGAAACCTCTTGATATCGTGATACCATGGCGGAATGCTAGGTTCCACCTCGACCGCATTACAATAACCGTGCCTTTCTTTGATTTGAATTTCCAGGGGATCAATATGAGTATTGCCTGGGTAAGGCAGCATTGAAGCTAAAGTGGCGAGTGCATCAGCTAGTTCATTGTAACATCAAGGGATGTACCTGCACTCTATTGACTTGAAGCGTTTGGTGAGGTCATCCACATGTTGCCGATATGGAATGAACTTTACATCTCGAGTCTCCCACTCTCCCTGTGCTTGCCGGATAATCAAGTTGGAATCTCCCATGATCAATAAATCTTCGACCTCTTGGTCAATGGCCATATTCATGCCCATGATGCAGGCTTCATATTCAGCTGTATTGTTTGTGCAGAAGAATCGGAGTCTAGCTGTAGCTGGATAGTGCTGGCCATTAGGTGATATCAAGATTGCCCCAATGCCTACACCTCTTGCGTTTACCGCTCCGTCAAAGAACATTTTCCAAGCACGAGTGTCTTCAGAGATAGCTTCTACTGAATTAACTTCTTCATCTGGGAAGTATGTGCTCAATGGTTGGCATTTCTCATCAATCGGGTTTTCTGCTAAATGATCCGCCAACACCTGGGCTTTCATTGTCGTACGAGTGACATAGACTAGGTCAAATTCGGCGAGCAGGATTTGCCATTTTGCCAGTCTCCCAGTGGGCATCGATTTTTGGAATATGTATTTCAATGGATCCAACCTGGTTATGAGGTAGGTAGTGTGGGCTTGAAGATAGTGTCTCAACTTCAGAGCGACCCACGTCAGAGCACAGCATGTTCTCTCCAACAAAGTATACTTGGCCTCATAGCTGGTGAACTTCTTACTTAGATAGTAAATTGCCTGCTCTTTCTTGCCGGTTACATCGAGTTGCCCAAAACGCAACCAAAAGAGTTTTCCTACACCGTCAGATACAAGAAGAGAGGTCGTCCTGACTCAGGCGGGACCAACACCGGTGGATTTGACAGATATTCCTTGATCTTGTCGAAGTCCTCCTGACACTCAGTTGTCCATTTGATTGTTGCATCTTTCTTCAACAGTTTGAATATGGGCTCACATGTGGTAGTCAGTTGAGTAATGAACCGACTAATATAGTTTAACCTGCCCAGTAAACTCATCACGTCTTTCTTAGTTTTCGGAGGAGTTAGATCTCGAATAGCTTTTATCTTTGTTGGATCTAACTCGATACCTCTTCTACTGACTATGAAGCCCAGGAGCTTGCCTGATGGAACTTCAAAGGCACATTTGGCTGGATTCAGCTTCAAATCATACTTGCGCAGCCGTTCAAAGAACTTTCTCAAATCTCGAACGTGGTCACTCTTAGTTCGGGACTTGATGATTATGTTGTCCACATACACCTCTATCTCTTGGTGCATCATGTCATGGAAAATGGCGGTCATGGCTCTCATATAGGTTGCCCCGGCATTCTTCAGCCCAAATGGCATGACCCGATAGCAGTAAGTGCCCCACGGTGTAGTGAAAGTTGTCTTCTCATCATCTTCTTCATCCATCAACACCTGGTGATATCCTGCGTAACAATCTACGAAGGACTGTATTTCATGTTTGGATCCGTTATCAACAAGGATGTGGATGTTGGGCAGCGGAAAGTTATCTTTGGGACTCACCTTATTCAAATCTCTGTAGTCCACACACACCCGGGTCTTCCCGTCTTTCTTTGGCATAGGAACCACATTGGCTAACCATGTAGTATACCGGACCACCCGGATTACCCCTGCTTTCAGTTGTTTTGTGATTTCCTCTTTGATCTTATCGCTGATATCGGTTTTAAACTTTCTTTGCTTTTGTTGCACTGGAGGACAATAGGGGTAAATTGGCAGTTTGTGCACCACTAGATCCGCACTTAGTTTTGGCATATCGTCATATGACCAAGCAAACACATCTTTAAACTCAAACAAGAGTTGGATTATTGCATCTCGAGTTTTCTCATCTGTGTGAATGCTTATTTTGATTCCCGTATTTCTTCGGCAGTTCCCAAATTAACCGGTTCAGTGTCATTAATATTTGGCTTAGGTTTGTTCTCAAATTGTTCCAATTCTCGATTTATTTTCCTAAAAGCCTCCTCTTCATCATATTCCGGTTCTTGATTCATTATTTCACAATTAGACAGCGTGTTTGAGTCTAGGCATGAAGTCTGCAAGCATGTCATGTTATTTAAAGTCGCATTATTATAACTGAAAAGAAAAGATAAAAGGGAAAAATAACAAAAAATTAGAAAGACTAAAGAGAAAATGGACGATGAAATATTGATTTCATTTCTTGGAATTTTTGAAAGATAACAGTGTTTACATTCATGAATTCAAAAGACAAGAAACTAAAAGAAACATCCGAGTTACACCCTCAGACAACTCGAGATGCAGAAAAGGTGACAAGGCTAGTCTATCGGGACTCCCGCCTGATAGGGAAAGGCGTAGCTTTCCAATTTTGGAGTTTGGCGTCTGGTCCCATATAGAGCACCTCAACGGTGCTAGTCCCTTCTCCTGGCTGGACCATGTTGGTTTCATAAAGAATTTGCCTCATAGCCCCACAGATATCTTCTATTTCATCAGCCATGAACACCTCGTCATCCTCTTCTGTGCCATACTTAGGCTTGACAAAGGTCTCATACAGATGTGGCAGTGGTTGCAGTAGAACCCATCCATCTTTCTTTCTTTCGTCGGCCCATTTCTCGTCATCTGGGGTAGGGTGGAAGCCTATCCCGAAATACTTTTTTGTTGCGGGTAGCGTTACCGGTTTGGCTATTCCTTGCAAAGCTTTTCCCAACCCTTTTCCTGGTTTGAAACCATGTCTAATCATTTCCTTGGCTACCATGACCGAAGCATTGGATAAGAAAGGCTGGGGGCATGGATGTCCTTCCTCATACTGATCAGCTACCACGATTTCAAAGGCTTGATAGACAATATGCTCACTTCCCTCCCTCGCCTCCAGGCATGGGATAGATGGGTCACGATATATGGACTGATCACCTTCCCCGTGGACCACGATCTCCTGATCTTCATGCTCAAATTTCACCATCTGGTGGAGGGTGAAAGGCACAGCTCCTGCGGCATGGATACAAGGCCTTCCCAGAAGAAGATTGTAAGATGTATCCATGTCTAGCACTTGGAAGGTCACCTCGAAATCCACCGGGCCTATGGTCAGTATCAAATCAATTTTGCCGATGGTAACTCTTTTAACACCATCGAAGGCTCTCACGCAAACATTATTTGGACAAATCCTTCCTGCCCCTATTTCCATTCCTTGCAAAGTGGAGAGTGGGCAGATGTCAACCCCCGAGCCTCCGTCCACCATGACCCGCTTAACATAGTAACCTTCACATTTGACTGTCAGGTGTAAGGCTTTATTGTGGGCAGCTCCTTCTGGAGGCAAATCACTTTTACTGAAGGAGAGTTGGTTGACAGCGAAGAATCTTTCTGTCATCCTTTCAAGTTGTTCAACCGAAGTCTTGGTTGGCACGTATGCTTCGTTCAGAGTTTTAATAAGGATCTTCTGATGTTCAGTAGATTTGGTCAGTAGTGATAGCAGTGACACTTGCTCAGGACATTTCCTAAATTGGTCTACTGTTTCATAGTCTGGCATTTTCATTTTCTGAAAGAACGTCTCTGCTTTTTCAGCGCTCACCGGCTTCTTAGATGGAAAATACTTTCGTGTGGCGCTATTTACCTATTGTATATTTGAATATTTTTCACCAGGGACTGTCCCTGACAGTTCTCCCGAAATTTCCTTGCCTTTGTATGTGACCATTGTTTGTTGGTAGTTCCACGGCACTGCAGAGGGGTCGGTCATGGGCTTCTGTGGTACGCGTCCAGTAACCACTGGCTCACTCAGCCGAGGCGGTTTAATTGTCCCCCGCACCACGTAAGTCCCTTTCGGCACATACATTTGTGTCCCCTTCTTCACTTCACACTTCCTCGGAGTGCTCACAACTAGTGGTTTCTCTTGACAACCTCGCGGCACATAAAGAACCTCGTGTTTAGGAGGCACCGGCTTTGCTTTTGTCTTAGTTTTCTCCTCAGGCTCAATGTTGACAACTTTATTCTTCTTCTCCTCTTTTCCCTGTTAGGGGGTACCTTGGGTTTCCTTTCGGCATTGGCAATAGCAATTATGGCTTTCAGAGTCGGGTCAAAGTCTCGATCTTCACAAATCATACCGATAACCGGCCCGTTATTATGAGCGGGCAAAGGGTTATTGGTAACATTCAGGACTTCTTCATCCCTCAACACTATTTTCCCTTGTTCGATCAAATCTTCCACAGCCTTTTTCAATGTCCAGCAGTCACTGGTATGATGGCCTTCTACCCCCGAATGGTATGCACACCTGGCACCCCGCTGATATGATGGTGATTTCGGGTTTTGCTCGTTTGGGGTTATGGGTTGAAGCAAATTCATCTGGACAAGCTTAGGGAACAAGGCGGAGTAGGGTTCACCGATTGGTGTAAAAGTTTGTCGTCTAGGTGGTTCCCGAGGGCAGAAGTTATTTTGTGGTAGTCGGGGGTTATATTGGTTTTGGTAAGGTGGCTGGTTTCTCTGGAATGGAGGTGGGTTTCGGTTAGCTTGTGGTTGCGGGCGGCCAAAAGGTTGAGAATTCATTACCGCATAAGGTGGAGGACCATAAGTCATATTTGTGTGAGGGTAATAGTGCTGAGGTGCTCTTTCTGAGAACACCGGTCTAGGAGCCCGGTACCTTCTTCCGCTCGATGCTGCCATCACCGTTTCTTCTTTCTTTTTTCCCTTAGCCATTCCTCCAGACCCACCTTGGATGGCTTGGGAGTTTGCTCTTATGGCCGATTGGCTCAAGATTCTGCCCTTTTTTAGCCCATTCTCTACCATCTCTCTGATTTTTATTGCCTCTGCAAAAGGCTTACCTATAGCGAACATCATGTTTTGAAAATAATATTCCTCCTGAGCCTGTAAGAAGACAGTGACCATCTCAACCTCATCCATTGGAGGCTTCACCCTTGACGCCTGTTCACGCCACTTGATTGCATATTCGCGGAAACTCTCTGAGGGCTTTTTTTTTTAGGTTTGCCAAGGAGTTCCTGTCTTGCGCAATATCTATATTGTACTGAAATTGTCAGACAAAATCTCGGGCAAGGTCATCCCATGTATGCCATCGAGATATGTCCTAATCCATGTACTACTCCGACGCTATGCCTACCAAGCTTTCTCCAAAGTAAGCCATTAGTAACTCTTCTTTTCCACCAGCCCCACGCAATTGATTGCAATACCTTTTGAGGTGAGCAATGGGATCATCATGTCCATCATACTTTTCGAACTTTGGCGTCTTGAATCCCATAGGCAGGTGCACGTGAGGGAACATGCACAAATCATTGTAAGAAACACTCTTCTGCCCGCTTAGACCTTGCATATTTTTCAGACTCTGCTCTAAAATCCTCATTCTTTTTGTCATTTCATCCTGCTCTGGGGCTTTAGGGGTTTTGTCCTACCCCGGTGTGATCTTATACGGTGGTCGGGAGTAAATATATTGAGGATAGTGAGGAGGGTCGGCCTGAAAAACTAGATTCTGAAATGTGAAGACCGAAGGGTCAAAAGCATGTTTCGGTATCGATGGTTGGGTGGTTGCAGATGATGGTGGAGCTGTAAAGATATTGGGAGCAATTCCATATGGGAACACTTGGGGGTGATCCTCAGAGGGTGTTCCGAAGAAGTTAGCAGTCATAGTAGGTTGCCCCAGGGGAATATTTGGGCGGCTGATAGGGACCGTGGTAGCACCTCCAGATCTAGGGAACAACTCCAGGAATCCGGGGATAGTGCTTGGGGGATCCTTCCCGTTGTTCCAAGGATCCCACATTTCCATCAAACGCAAGCGCAGGATCCGATTTTCTTCAGATGTATAGGATTTAGAGGCCGAGATCCCAGAGATTGGACTATCTTCAAGTATGGGGACTGCAGGCAAGGTCATTTCAGATGACATCTCTGTTTTTCCTTTGGATCTGGTGAAGTATCGATGTGAGGCCAGTTTACCACAAACCAACCACGGTTTCTAAAATACTCGGCTGGAATTGATAGCAACAAACGGTTAGTATGAAACAAGTAATAGATAGGTAACTGCACATTGGAGTGTGATACACCTATACAGTTAAATAGATATCTACATGTTTGCTTCGGTTGCATGCGTCATCCCGGCTTTTCTTCTTATTCCCTTTCTCTTTTCTTTCTCTTTTTGTTTCGTTTTCTCTCCTTTTTTTTTCTGCTTCTCCATTTTCATTTTCTACTTTTTCTTTTCTTTGGCCATGGTTTTTCTCTCAATGCCTTATTTTCTTTTGAGTTTCTTTTCTCTTTTGTTTTCATCTTATTTCTGTTTTTCCTAGGATTATGGTCGAATCTTATGTAGATTGCCTACGTATCATAACCCCGCATGAATCAGACCAAGTGTAGTTCTTGCAAATAAATGCAAAAGTAAGAAAACAATTTGTGGGAATTTTTAATTTTCCATTGATAGCAAATGCGATTACAAAAGCTACTAGACTATTTGTTTTTCTTTTCTTGAAAAGAAAATTACAAAAATAGACTCAAAAGCAAAATACAGACTCGATTAACTAAGAATACATCAATGCTTCAAATCCTGGGGCCCGCGGAGCATCATTCGGCATTGCCGCGGGCCTGCGTGTGAGACCCCTTTGCAACTGATCTAAATCATTCATAACCTGGCGAAAAAATATCATCACTGAGGCAAAGGACATGGTACGACCCATTCGCTCTCCGGCCTGACACTTCATGACAATATAGTGGGCAATGTTTCTGATCCTTTCCCTGATTCGGCCCTTTTCTTGGAGGAGTCGGCTTATTTTTTATGGACGAGATTCTAGCACTTGAGAATCCTGGAAGTGCAGATCTTGTAGCAGTTTAATTTCCCTTTCCATCTCTGCAATTAACCTATGGCATTGTGTTGGCCCAAGTTCAGTTGAAGTTTTGAAGATTGACAAATGAACTCAGGGAAGGACCTGGTCCATCTTAGGAGACACAGTTAGTCATAAACATTGCACATGGAAGGCACGTGAGGAAGATATGTATTGAAGGTTGCCCAGCAAATATTTTCTGAACGGAATCGAAAAGGTTGCATTGAGCTCTAAGGAGGACAGTCTCCTTATGACAAGAGAACACAATCCTAAGCTAGGATAAGGATGGGAGTTTGTATTGGTTAAGGACTCAAATCGACTAAGGATAAGCATTGGAGTCTCGATCAAACTCTAACTGCTAATCTATTAAATAACCA
>MU704085.1:163530-198155 GCA_026770625.1 Nicotiana glauca
CCGGTCAAACCTTCCAAAACTTCAAATTTCAATCTTTAGCCAAATGGCTTCAAAATGGTCTACGGACCTCCGAATTCACTTCCGATCGCGCCCCCAACTCCAGAATCACTATACGGAGCTATTCGCAATCTCGGAATTCCAAACAGACTTTGATAACACTGAAATTCTCTTCAAGCCAAACTTATAGAATTTCTTCTAAAATGCTAACATCCACAATAGACGCCAAAACGCTCCCGGGTTATCCAAAAACCCAATCCGGGCATACGCCCAAGTCCGAAATCATCATATGAACCTGCTGGAACCTTCAGATCCTGATTCCGANTGCTGTTCATGGCCTCCGACTGCTGAACGGAGCGCTGTGACTCAAAATGACCGGTCGAGTCGTTACAGAGGTCTATGTGACTATCTTTTCTCGGACAAACCACCACTCCCATAAAGGCTACCATAAAGGCTAATCCCCGTCGAGCTTCCCATTTGTCTTTATTTCCGGCATGTGTCAAGCCGGTGTTGGGTTCCTCGAAACTTATTGGGTTTCCATACCGATGATATAGGAAGTGCAATGTACAACACCTTTCTGCCAGATGCGGGTCTTGAATATCCCGGCTAATGCTCAACAGATCCAAAAACCTATGAAGGGTCACCGGTCGTGGTGCCAGTGGGTATTTGCCTCGAAAGTTCCCGTTGAGACCCGCGTATCCCGCGATCTCCTCTAATGTAGGTGTGAGTTCAAAGTCTAAAAACCGGAATACGTTACGGGTCGGGTCCCAAAATGGTATTAGTGCCTCAATGATATCTTTTCTCGGTTTGATGTTCAGTAGATCAACTAGACCGCCCAAAATTTTAACCACGGTATCTCTGCTTCCTTTTCCTAGATCGTGCCACCACATATGAAGTTTCAAGGGGATCTCACTCAGGACTGAGAAGGCCTCGATGTTACTTGAAGTCATCCTGCACATTTATTTAAAAAGGGAATTTTAATGACTTATTTTAAAAACTGGCTATTTTTGCAAAATTCTTTATTTAACAAGATAAGGATTTGGTTTTGCGAATACGGCCTTTCAGCACTTCTGGGAGGAAGATTTTAAGGTTGTGCCCGCAGACCATTTAAAAATGACTCAGGGTGGCTGTTCTTGCAAAAACAGCCTTTCGGCGCCCTTTTGGGGACATTCGGCTTATTTTAACAAGAATGGAATCACCCGACTTTATTTATGACAAAAATTAAAATTTTGACATTTTTTGGCTACTTTTGCAAAAAGGGTGGTTGGACGCGATGAGGGTTGCCTACGTATCTCACATCCGGTGAGAATCAAACCAGCGTAGTTCTGGCAGAGTTGCCAAAATCAAATGTATATTTTTTGAACAATAATTTTTCATTTTTCAAATTTATTTTTTCCTTTTCCATTTTTTCAAAAATTCGGCAGCATTTCGGTACTATTTGGGCATTGGTTTTTCAAAGAAAATGGTTACTCTCATTTAGTCCTAACACTGCTATTTTTCTCAATTTTCTCTCATTTAGACAAGCTGGTCAACATGCAAAGCCGAGCAAATAAATGCGCAAGTAGCACGTGTAAGATGCATCAGGATGGTCTTTTCATTTCAGGTCATCTGTCCTAGACAGACCCAACCCATGTGTTGAGTCCCCTAGTTCAAATACACATGATGCAAACAAACGTCCTATTAGGGATCCGGCATGAGTTTTTGTTCTTCTAGGTTTAAACCCTAGGTTTATTGGTCTAGACCTGGCTTACCCGAGCGGACAACTCGAGCCGAGGGGGAGGCAGTGTACCGGGGATATAGAAGCTCCGCCGGCTTAGCAACTTATCCACCCTCGTTCTAAATTGGGAAAGACTCTAAACAGAAGAGAAGCTACACGAAGTGCATCCTTCTCCATGATGTAGAAGGCTCAGAAAGAGGAAGGGATTCGCGACAGTTTATATACAATTTCATCAAATATCAAAGCGGTAAAACATTTAGCACATTTAGCATGGAAGCATGTAGAACAATCAGATAAAAGCCAAATATAATAATTAAACTAAGCTCAAATTCTTTGAACCCTGAACCGGAATTCTGGGTTCGATTCCCCAGCAGAGTCGCCAGAGCTGTCACACCTCCTTTTTTACACACCTACCCCGAAGGATAATGTATAAGGGAGTTTTTCCATTTAAAGTGACATTATTCGAATTGGGATTATGTATTTATTTTTAGAGTCACCACTTGGGATAGGATTGGTTTTTGGTGTCCCAAGTCACCGGTTTAATTTAACCCCAAATCGAGGAAAATTGTCGACTTCACAATTGGAGTCTGCGAACCAGAAATTCTGCGTAAGGAATTTTGTTGACCTGAGGGAAGGTGTTAGGCACCCCCAGATCTCATGGTTCTAGTACGGTCGCTTAAATTATTATAAATGGCTAAAAATCTAATTTTTACATGCTCCAACCAATAGTGCAATTTTATAATTATTTACCGCTTTTAATTATTTTTTACGAAAGTGAACGTTATTTAAAAATGTGTTTTCAGATCACGTCACATGAAATGCACCCGGATCCTCGACACATTCTTATTCAACGTTTTTGGATTTGGATTTGGGTTGCAAGAAATTCACACCCGTATTTAGGAAGGTTATTAAAAACGCGCCTAAAGTGACTAACGTCTTTTTAACTTTACAAAGGGCCGTGAAATTCACTAAACGGCACACTCCAAATGCTAAATATTTTAATTAAGTAATTAATGAGGGCCCCGCGATTTATCCATTTTGGTTTGGCGAGGCTCGTCTCATTTTTATTTAAAGGCCAACCTAAAGTAACTACAATTTTTCTATTTATTTTATTTCTAAAAGGGCCTAATTAATTTGCATTTATAAATTCGGGTCTGGAGTTCAAGTCCGAATTCAAACAAAAGGGATGACCCTCTTAATTTGAACCCGCTACTTAACTCGAAAACCTAAATTTATATTGCAAATTAATTCCCATATTCCTAATGTAATTTTTTAAAAGGGGTTTGCACTTATAATTTTTTAGGCCTTCAGACTTGGCCCTATATAGGAAGAAGGAAATACAGCTTTCAAATTCGCCCAGCTTTGGGCTTCTTATTATGACACTAGGCCCAGTTATTGTGTAAACATATGGGCCTGGTTGCCTAGCCTCATTTTGATCTCAAGAAATGGGCTTTCAAACCTGTTGACTATTTTGTAAACCAAATGTGCCATTTATCGACATTATCAGTTTGGAACGTAACAGTGATACTTGCAGCAATTATCCAGCAATTTCAAAATTGAACCTTAACAAATTCAGCAATTATCCAGACACTAGGAATATGTGCTAATATTCATTAATCTACTCATTTAAGTTGACATACAGCACGACGTGTAAATACCTCAACCAAATATACATGAATTCCTATGTACTGTAATTTTAACGGGTATGACAATATAATACACGAGATACTTGCAGAACATATAGCTTAAATCACGTGGTGAATTACTGGCAGAACATATTCGTGCCATTTTGAACCAACACTACTTGAAATAAAAGACATGCACACAACTCTAAATGGTTCAATGATCTAATTATCTACAAATCAATACTAAACTAATGTAATGGCTGAACATTCATGCAATTCTAAAAGGTTCAGAAATCTAATTAATTACAGATCCATGTATCATTCAAGTAAACAAAACTATTCTATGCTTTTAAACCAAACAGGGAACAGGAAACTTCATAGATCAAATGTGACAATATGTCATCATGTCATATACTTCAGCAATCCTATATTGAGTCTTGACAAATTGTATGAAGCTAAATGAGTACCTGGAAAGGGAACAAATGCAAAATTTAGAGTCAGCGGGCAAGCAACAGCAGTAGACAGCAGCAATCAGATCAATTTTGAGCCCAGAAGTTGTGTCAATCAGTCCAGTAACTAATTTTAAGTAGCAAAAATAGTAGCAACCAAAATAAGCTTGAACAACCCAACTTTGACTTGATGTAACCCCAAATACACTTGATAAACAACCCAGGATTGTCTAGAACATTTCAGTATCTAAATATGGAGTTAAACAGTGTAGATTAACAGCTAGAAAACTAAGTTGATCTAAGTAACTGTATTTTTTTATGATTTTTAAAAGTTTTCTGTCTTTTTTTTTTTGGTTTTTCTGGAAATTTTGGTCTAAACTATGACTTCTATGACTAGAACACTTCAGATCTGAAGCTCTCTAATTTGGAACTTCAAATTTGAAATTTCAGACTTGAAAAACAGAATTTTAAGGTGAAATTAGAGGTTGGAGGGTTTTGGGGATTTTTTCAGGGATTCTAAATTTGTTAGTGAAGGCATTGGGGTTGTCTTTTATAGGCAACAAATAGGGCAGAAGGTTCTAGATGGCCCTCCCATTTTTCCCTCTCTTTTAATTTCAGATTTCATTTATTAACCCTTCAATTTCTGACTTGTTTCTCAAGTTACTGCCCTAAGTTTGCTAAAATCTACACTAAAGTCCTATTCTAGAAGGTCCTAGGGTGTTCTTCTACCTATACTACCCTTGCTTTTATTTTGAAATTACTATTCTTAACATATCGACCCTTTTCCATGCCTAAACTACCCCTGAAAACCCCTTGAAATTATTAACCAACCCAAACCCCTTTTGTCCTAGTTAAAACTCAACTAAAATTAATTAAAGGCTAATCTATTCAGCTATATCCAATCATCTAAATTGATAGGGTCTAACTAATTGTCCCCAAAGAAATACTAATCGAACGAAAATTAATAATTACAATCAAACACTAACTAAAGCTAATATGAAATTAACCTAATACTAAAAACCCGATTAATAAAAACAAACTAAGTAATACTGAATTAACCAGGCTAATCAATAGAAAAAAAAATCCATGAGCGAGAGCTAACACTGGATCAACCACTTAAAACTTCGACCAAGCAATAAAAGAAAGCAAAATCATCAACAAAGAAAAAATAAGAACAGAATCATCGACCAAACATGAAAGAAGAAGATATAATCAAAAGAGAAAAAAACTTACTAATTTCATCTTTGAAAATGACCCGAGATGGCTTAGGCTGGAGTTGCTTGACCAATACTAGTGTTTAACCATGTATTTTCCATGAGAAAATACACGGCTAAACCTTGTAATAGTCAAGCCATCCACAGAAAATTCGACTTGCGAAATTTGGGTTTCTGGCCGGACTTATGAATTGAAATTCAGGGATTTGGGTGGTGATTTGAAAGCAACAGACCATGGGTTTGTGAAGAGGGAGATGAGGAGGTTATGTGGTTAAAATTTGGTGTGGAAAAGAGGCGACGCCGCCACTGGGATACGAGGGCGGCGGCTAGGGTTCATCAACTTCGAATTAAGATTCGAAGCCTTTGAGGTTGATTCGAAGGGAAAAAAGGGTAGATTTGAGATGAGGAGACAGAGGCGGTATTAGGGTATAATTTTGGTGGTCGTTGGTGTAACTGATGTCATGGCCGGAAAATTTTAAAATCAATATTTGACTTGATTGGCTATGATTCGAAGGAAAACATTGTGGGGGTTGGAAAGGGGAGTTCATGGGGAATCTGTGGTATTAATTTGGGGTTCATCGGAGCATCGCCACCGGCAGAGGCGATTTCTGGCCGACGGCGCACGGCGGAGTAAGGCGGAGGTAAGGTGGGGTAGGGTGGCCGGCAGAGGCGTTACAGGGAAGGGGGAGTTGGTACGAAGAAGGGGGTCTGGTCTAGGGTTAATGGGGTTTTAGGGACAGCTATATTGAAATGGGGGAATCAATGGGGACCGTTGGATAGGGGAAAATCCATTGCTGAGATGAAGGATACCAAAACGGCGTCGTTTTGCTAAAGGGGGGATCAGTAGGGGCCGTTGGATGATAGAGATGAGCGGTCCGGATTAAACGACGCCAAACGACGTCGTTTCGTTTTACTGAAGGGAGCAGGCCGGGACTTGGGTGATTTTTGGACTGGACAGGAGTGATTTTGGCGTGGGTAATTGATTTGGGCCAGCGGAATATATCAAAATTGGCCTAAATAAGGTCTCTAATAAAGACCACTCTTTTTAATTTATTTTCTTTTCTCTTTTTATCTTTGTTTTTGCATTTTGTATTTTTGTATTATTTTTTTGATTTTATAAAAATGCAAAAAATTAAAATAAAGTCCTAATATATTTCAAATCTAAACTAATTAACTCCTAAAATTATTTAAAAACTATTTCGTGACAAATTCACAATTAAAGTGAACCATTTTTGTTATTTTCTTCATATTTTGTTCTAAAATAAATTAACCCCTAATTAATACTAAAATATAAAATTAATTCCTAAATGCAAATGTATTATCTATTTTTTTGTATTTTTCATATGATTTAAAAATGCACAGATAAAATGCAACAATTACCAGAAAATAACACAAAAAATTCATAAAAATTGTAAAAAATTGTTTTGTTTGGAATTTTGGGAATAATTAGCTTAGGGCAAAAATCACGTGCTCACATGCCCAGTTTCAGATACTGGGGAATTTTTTATTTTTTATTTGGTTAGACTGAACCCTAGTGTAGAGCTGCCTACATATCCTTTAAAGGAATCAAGTCAAACGTAGTTCAAACTAACATGAAAGATTCCTTTGTTGTTGTTGTTTTTTTGTTTTTCTTTCTTTCTTTTTATTTTCTCTTTTCTTTTTCTTCTCTTCTTTTTTTTATAACAAATTGTCCCAACTCCTATTTTCTAGTAGCATGGATCTTCGATTTTTTTTTTGACTCTATACTTGATTCCAAAATAGGGGGTCAAAGAAAAATAAAACAGGCTCAAAAGGGGTAACGAAGGGTATAAAGTGTTTGGGGTAGCAGAAATAAGGGCCTCCCAGTCTCAAGAATGCCAAACATTCTATCTCTTCTCAGGTTCGGCATTGATGGACATGACTCTCTTCTTTGTTTTATCAGTCCTATAGTTCCGTAGTCAATATCTTGTTTGCAAAAAATGCATTTTAACAATTTGGAGCCACCTTTTCTTGGTCCTTGTCCTGATGTAGAAGGGTGCACTTTAGTACCAACTAATCATTTTAGATTCCCTGAAAATTACCTTCTTTGGATTTGGGCCATCTTCCTTGATATGATCAGATTATGTAGGCCATGGAAAAAAGACTTTCATCGATTAGACCAACAAAACTTTCAATTATCCTTAAGCAGGTATTCATGATAGGTTTGAGATAAACATCTTTAACCTCTACAAATATGACTATTTTGGTTCCATGTGACAAGCTTATCGTCAAATTTCTTCAACCTCTTATTTATCCTCCAAGTGCCTTTTCTCGATTCAATTCAAGATTGGACATGCTTTCTAAAATCTAGCCGAAGGCTCCGCATGCATGTCATATCACTAAAATTGGCGTGAAAGAACTATATATGCAAGAACAATTAAACACAATGGATTAAAATGATACAAAGCAAAAAAATTCCTTTCATTTCATTGGTTAAAGGAATAGAGAGGTTTGATGACAACAAACAAACAACATCTAGATCACAACCTCGAAGTAACCCAGATGATAGAAATAATGACAAAATATGTTACCAACACTCCTTTCCAGCAAGGAGAGGAGTGACTTTCCAATTATCAAGCTCGACATCGTATCTACCATTTGCACATCAGCATCAAAGAAGACATTCAATAATTTTGATCGCCTTGCGTTCAGTGGACGGGTCCTTGAACTTTTCGAATATCCCCATATTCTTTAACATTGTAAATCATCCAAGCATTGCATGATTTGTCATAAAGTTTAGGGTGTTATTATCTTGGACCATGATCATCCCTTCTTGAATCATCATTTCTATTTCCTATTTCAAAGCTCGACAATCCTCAGTGCTATGCCGATGGACATTAGAATGGTACACGCATTGCATAGCAGGGTTAAAACCTTTTGCATATGGATCAGGAACATACCCTTGAATCGGCTCAATCATGCCACAACGTTTTAGCCTTTCAAAAAAACTTGTGTAGGATTCCACGATTGGCGTGAAATTGTCCCTCTGCTTATGCTCATTTTCACACTCTTGTTTTGGATGAGGGTTATAGGGTGATTGAGAGTTCTGTTGTCGCGGACGAAGGTATGTCAATTCTGGGGGCCGCATCTGCCGGTGATTGGATAGTTTGGCATAAGACTGAGCATTGAATGTTGCATACTGTGGAGCAACTGCGTATCGTGGATCTAGGGATTGAGATGCTCCCCTTTGGCCTCTTTTTGCCCGTGATGTCATCATGGCCTCTTCATCTTTCTTGTTTTGGTTAACAAAGTTGTCCGGACTATTATAGGTTTCTTGAGTGGCTGATTTGAGAGTCGCTTGACTTATAATTTGGCCAGTATTGAGGCCATTCTCGACCATTTCTCCTGTCTTGACTGCATCAACAAAAGGTCTGCCCATTGCGGACATCATATTTTGAAAATAATCAAGATCCTGAGCCTGAAGGAAGACAATGATTTACTCAAGGTCATACATGGGTGGTTTAACTCTAGATGTTTTCTCTCCCCACCTAGCGGCATACTCCCTAAAGCTTTCAGTCGGCTTTTCTTCATATTGGACAGGGAATTGCGATTTGGCACAATATCAATATTGTACTGAAATTGTTTGATGATGGCGTGGGCCATGTCGTCACAAACATGCCAGTGAGAGATATCTTGGTCAATGAACCATTCAGAGGCTACCCCTACCAAACTCTCCCCAAAATAATCCATCAACAACTCCTTTTTTCCTCCTGCACCCCTTAGCTGGTTGCAGTACCTTTTCAAGTGGGCGATAGGGTCACCGTGTCCATCATATTTATGAAATTTTGGTGTCTTGAACCCTGGGGTAAATGGATGTGAAGAAACATGCAGAGATCACTGAATGAGACACTTTTGTGACCACCTAGTCCTTGTATATTCTTTACGTTCTGCTCAAGACTTTCCATTTTCCTGACCATCTCATCTTGCTTTCCTTTCTTTACAGCCTTTTCATTTCTACAGGTAACTCATATTGTGGGGTTTGATTGTGTGGAGCCGAACCCTTAAAAGTCATATTTGGAGAGTAGTATTGTCCATCATAAGCATGAGGTTTGTGGCTCAATGTTTGGCCTCGTCATAGGATTTGGTTGGGGAATTGTGTGCGCTGGTGCGCCAGACATGACGAGAGGTGTGTTCCTAATCGGTGCGGCAGGAGGCTGCACATTTGATACCAAGGCCGATATGGAAGCTATAGTTTGGCACATACCCTGGTGGTAGAATATGATCTCTCGTTGCAGGGAGCGTGGTTGAGTAGCCTGGGGTATGGTGGAAGTTCCCTTGGAGGGAACCTGAGGCGGAGGCTGACCAAAGACCCAAGACTGATACACATCACTCAGTTGATGTTTCAATATTCTTAATTCCTCCGACTCTTGCTCAACTGGTTGACCCAGAAGGCCGTCACTGACCAACTCAATTTCATCATTGCTAGTCATCGCTACCTTCCCCTTAGATCTGGTAAAGTAATGATGTGTTGCCAGTTTCACCACAAACCAACCATTTTAAACTTACTAATTAAGAGGCAACAAACGTGTTAGAATTAAGCATTTTACAGATATGAATTACACACAATATGTCATGCTCATAACGTTGTTACCGACTCTAACATGCTTTTGGAAGGCTTCAATATTTCATTCCGGATTATTAGGTTGCTACTTATTGACGCTCTTATTTATTTCTCTCTCTCTTCTTTTGTTTTTTTTCCTCTTTTTTTTTTACACCTCGCCTTATTTTAGAGTTATTGAAAAATATTTCGATCGAACTTTTTGGGGATTGCCTACATATTATGTCACCGCATGAATCAGATCATTACGTAGTTCAAAGACACGATCAATTGTTTATTTGTTTTTTACAACGGATTTTTTTTAATGTACAAAAAATATTTTTTGGTTCATTTTTGAATTTTTCCAAAACAAAATCTTTTTCATTTTTCTCTCTCTTCTTTTTCTTTTTTTTGATACAAGACTTGAAAAAAGGAAAATTACATAAAGATAAAACCTAAAAGGATAACATTTAAATAAGACCGAAGTCGACTTAAATATACCCCCTTTTTTAAAAATAAAAATAAAAATAAAAGGCAAAACAACTAGACTTAAAACACCAAAAGACTCTTACAGACTCGATGACTACAAATGAACAATCAAAGTGGACTGCCAGCTAAAAGAAGACTCTGATCTCTGCAGGAGACTCCAACAGCATCATTGTAGTCAAGGTTCTTTTTCCTTCGGCTGACCTCCCATATCATGGTATATGCGCGTGGAAATGTGGCGTGCGAAGTTGGGAGCTACCATAGAAAATTTCTATTGGGTCAAACCCTGACAAGTCACACACCCTTGAACAGTATAAGTAGCCACTTCATAGACCCTCCTTCTAATATGCTCCTGGCTCTAACTTAAAAACTGGATCTGTCGCTCATGATTATTGGCTATGTCTGATATATCCGCCCCGCATTGTAATGCTAGATTCAACTGGTTCCGGACCTTTGCTAGCTCATTCTCTACCTGGTTCTTACCTAATTCTGCAGCCCTTGCCCGAGCCCTTAGATCATGGATGATAAGGCTGTAATGCATTTCTTCGTGCTTTGGAACAGCTGCATGCAGTTGAGAAGAAGCCCTTATTCTCGTTTGCTGAAGTTGTGCTTGAAGCGTTTGAACTTCATGTATCAATTTGACTTTCTCCTCTTTAAACTCAAAGCACTCCAAATCCCTATTCACATTGGCGATACTTATATCCCTACGTAGAGCCTGGATGATGGATTCATAGTCTCTTGTTATTTCTTCCTTGATCTGCCCTACTCTTGTTCTAATTTTAGTCTCCCATTCTGTCGTTCTCTTCAGAACTATCTCCTTACTGGATCCAAAATCATCCTGGTCATAGAACCACTCGAAATATTTAGGTTTTAACTCTCCTCGATCCTGATCTTCCACCATAGTGTGAAATTCAAGAACCTTAATTTCATCCCAAACCTGCTGAGCATATGCCTCACGAACATGATCTTCTGATGCTGCCTCCCATGTGAATCTTTGCATGTGCTCCACTATGGGCATTACTTGTTTTCGACCTAACTGGTGTAGGGCTCTCATAGGCATATATGGTTGAAAACCCCGAAAACCTATCAAAATTAGAAACAAATGGTGGTAAGACCTGTATATGACTTCTTTTGGTGAGAACCAGTGGTAGTTCCATGTGATTTCAGTAGCGGTCAACTTTTGAAGATGCCCTCTCCATGCTTTGACTCCCTTGGGAAAGCTACTATCTTCAGTCAAATCTTCAAACCCATCTCCAAGATCATTGTTGCTCCAATGAACACTAAAATTTACTCGTACGGGATGACTGAGAAGGTGCTCTAAAAATCATATTTGGAGTATAATGTTACAGACCTCAAAGAAATCTTTTCCTTTCCGACACTTGGTCAGGGCACGGTAAATATCGGACAATATCATTGGAATGATAGTGACGTCCTTTCCATGCAATAAAGTGGTAACTATGCCAGATAATCGAATATCAATATTTTTGTCATGCCTCGGGAAAACCATTGTCCCTAGGAATGCTTTCCGCCCATGGCTTTGCCAAGCTTTATATCCAATTTTAGTATCAAGCTCTTTTCCATGTTTTGAAAATCCACCTGGACATCCATACCTGTCGTACAAGAAATCAAATCGAACGCGCCTTCGTTCCACACTTGCTATTTTATTTTGGCCAGTTGTCATCTGCTCAAGGAACTTACTGCCAGTGACATCCCTTGGGACCAATGGTCTCTTCTTCCAAAGCTCATCACCTAACCATGTGTATCTAGCTAACTCCTCCAAAGTGGGAGTCATTTCGAAACCATTAAAATGAAATACATTGTTATTAGGATCCCAAAAATGCACCAATGCCTCGATTAAGTCTCTCATTGGGTTGATCTCCATAATATTCACAAAGTGACCTAGATGATCCTTTATCTTTTTCTGCTCACAAATGCCCATATTTTTCCACCATTGCCTCAGCAACCGGGGAGTTTTATGCACGAGCCAAATCTGCAAGGGCTCATCATCTTTTGGATTTTTATCAAGTCTTCCACTACAAACTTCTTACGGGAGGAAGGCTAGACTCTAGAAGGATTGCTCAGGTATCTCCCCGTGAAAACAATACATGACAAAAATGGCTAGACAAAGGGCAAAATGATAAAAGGTGACGAAGAGGACAAGATGGTTATTTTTATGAAAATGGCTCTTTAATACCTCCAAGAAAAGTACTAAGGTTGTCCTGGTAAAAATATCCGGACACATGGATAAGCGGATTAAAAATAAATAAAGCTTTTTTTTTACGAAAACCCTCTTTTTTTTAAAAAAACAGTAAGGTTGACTTGGCGAAAATGGCCGATAACAAAGGACGGCATGACAAAAATAAAATGACTATTTTTACGAAAATAGCCCTTCGACACTTCCGAGGGAGGTTGAAAGGCTGTCCCGGCAAAAATGGACAAAAACAAAGACGAAATGGTAAAAAATATTGAAAAGGAGAAAAGTAATCATTTTGTACGGAAATAGCCCTTCGGCACTTCCAAAAAGGTTTTAAGGCTTGTCCCGTCAAATATGGTAAAAAATAAAGATAAAATGGTAAAAGGTGTTAAAAACGAGTAAAGTAATCATTTTGTACGGAAATATCCCTTCGGCACTTCCAATGACGGTTTTGAGTTTGTATTAAAAAACATGATTGGATGCAAAGACAAAAAATAAAAAAAACAAAAAGCAGCAAAACTATCTATTTATTTATTTATTTTTAAAGAAAAAATTAAAAAATATTATTACACACACACCGATTTCGAAAACTCTTGCAAAAATGGGGGCCGAACCTGATGAAGGTCGCCTAGTACCCCACTGAAATTGTGAGAATCGGGCATGCGTAGTTCGATGAAATTGGGTATTTTTCTCTTTTAATTTTTATGAAAATTAATCTTTACACGTCACGTTGGACTACTAAAAAAATCTTAGTAAAAAAAAAGGATTATTGTACTAAACTAGGAGAATAATATTTTTTTTTTTTATAATTCCGCTCAACTAATTTTCTAAAGCCGGTCAACAATGCAAGCAAACATTCCAAATGATGTAGCAAGTAGCACATAAATGAACATGATGGTCTAAAAGAGGATACTTGTCTTATACGGGCTCGGCCCCTGTGCCGAGCTTCGCTAAGTCAAATGCGTGTGATGCAAATAAAGCGAACTTACTAGGGATATCCGGCATGAGGTTTGTTCTTCTACGTTTAAATCCTACTGGAGAAGGTATCTAGACTAGCTTACTCGAGCAGACAATTCGAGCCGAGGAGGGTCAACGTACCGGTAGCATTGCTTTCCGGCTTAACTGGTGGTCCTCCCCGCCTAAAATATGTGTTACTAAAATCCTTCACCGGGTGAAAAGTACCTCAGCTATCTCAAAGAAAGCGGGTTATGTCAAGCAAATGCCCAATTTTTAATTTTAAGAAGACTCAGAGGGGGCGCGTGAGAAGATAGTTTATATGTACGGTTCATCAATATCAAATCGAGAAAAAGCGAACATGTAACACATTAGGCACAAACAAATCACAATATATACAAAGATTAATAAATCCAAATAAAAAGTCAACATGTACAAGCTCGAATTCTGGTTTCCTCAGCAAAGTCGCCAGAGATGTCACACCCCTTTTCTATCCCCGCTAAAAGAATGATATGCGTGTCATGGATTGTGGGTGGGTTAAAGAGTTTTTCCAATTAAAGTGACAAATTTTGAAATAGGGATTTTTTTTGTTATTCAGAGTCGCCACTTGGAATTGATTTTTTCGATTTTCCAAATCACCATTTATTTGAATCCCTAGTCAAAGGAAGATTTGACTTTATTTTTATCGGTCCGCGAAAATAAAGTTCAGACAAGGAATTTTATTGACCGAAAGGAAGGTATAAGGCATTCCCCGAGTCATGTGGTTCTAGCACGGTCGCTTTATTTACTTAAAACTTGGTTTGAACAAATTTTGGATAAATTGTGATTTATACAATTTTCATATTTTACCTATCCGCTTTTATTCCTTGATTATTAAAGAATATAATAAAATATCATAATCACACTACGCAAACGAATGCGTGATCTAGACAACATTTATTGGCTTAGTCATGACAGCGTTACGCAAGCGAATCCGTAGTCATTACAAGGATTATTAATACTTTATTACTTTTTCAAAAAATTACTACATTTTGTGAAAATAAATTGTGGAATTTATTTAATGTCGAAATATCGTGCTACACAAGCGAATCCGCGATTTATAGCAAGGGATCAACTAATTTAGGAATTAATTAAAGCTAATGGGGATGGTATGAGATTATTGAATTAATTTATTGAATGTTGAACATCACGCTATGCAAGCGATTCCGTGAATAAAAAAGATTAAAGCGTGCCTACTAATTGCCTAGCGCGGAAAAGTTTACATAACTACAACTTTATAGATAGTATATTTCATCATTTGGCAATTAGCTACTGATTTACATATTATACAACATCATTATCTTTATTGTATATAATTAATATATATTTAAATTAACAGAATTTCTCTCGACGGACATTATTCAACCTATACTAAATGAAGATTCCAAAATTGTTGCAAAATTTAATAGAATTCTTAACGTTCCCTGCATTTAAGCTTAAGCAAATTGACTACAATTTAAATACAATCAAATTTTCCTAAAATATCTCTACATCCCTAAAATTAAGCCTAACCAAATCTACCCCTGTTCGAATGCAGCCATTCAAAAATAGATAGAGATGTACTATATAATATAGGAGTCAAATATAATAAAAGTATGAAACCTGTTATAACATATTTATCTTATACTATTATATTATATTTGTATAATCTATACAATACACTATATAATGTATGTATGAAATCTCTTATAGTATATTCATTGTATACTTATATGAATATTTAAATATATTAATTTATTATATTATTTGAGGCATATTTATTTCTTGTATAGATTAATTTAATGTATAAAAGAAATATAGTATATTCTATACATATATATATACACACAGACACACACACATATCACCCGAAAGTACTATGTTGAACATTAAGCATAACTTTGAACCAAATAGTTTTCACTGATATAATGATAACAACTAGAAAGAAAAAGAAAAACCTTAACCATGAATGTCAAAGAACTAATTCTTAGTCCAACCATGGTACCTCAAAGCACTTCAACAAATGAGTCTAAAACTCAAACAGTGGTCCACAAGCTTCCTGCTAGACACATGAATTTACTTTAACTTGCGCATAAACATGATGTTTCTTTTCCAATCACATGTCCAAAAACTCACTTATTTACTTTCAAACCATACTCAAGAAAACTGATCTTTCATATAGAACCTATGTACAAAACATTGCCATTAAAGAACAAGAAAAGCTGAAGCTCTTTTTTAATTCCTTTTTTTTATATGTTTATCACCGCATTAACTTAACATTTATAACTAAGGTAGATAAACAAACTAAATATAAACAAATAAACGGACTTTTATAATAATGTAAGGATCAAAATGCATCTCAAAACCACGTCTTCACTGTCTATTGTAAAAGAAATTACTTTAAAAGCTCGAGACAATTACCTAGTTGCAGAATTCAGCAGCTAAATAACCTCAGAGTACTTAGAAATAACGAACGCAGAATAAATAGAGAATCCAGCAACAGCAGCACCAAACGGATTGAAACCCAGAAATCAACAAACTTGAGGAACCAAAAAAGAAAAAAGAGAAAAAGAAAGGGAAATACAGAACTTTCTTTTTGCTTTTCCGGAAAAATATTAATTTTAGGTTGCTGAAATTTTATTTTTTCAGCCCTATTTCTTATCATCTCCCCTCTTTTTGTGTGTTCAAGATCTCTTCTTTATAGGAGATGAGTGTCTCAAAGATGGTTCAAAGTTGAATCAAAATTATGTCCATAATAATGAGAAAGGACAGTCCTTTTTTCCAATTTCAGACACAAACAAGGAGTAGATGTACTCCTAACAACTCCAAAATAGTAAAAGAAACCAAACATGTACTCTACTTCATCATTTCTCTTTTACCTTTCATAAACTAATATTATCAAACTAACTAACCATTTCAAAATAATGTAAAAGTAGAAATTCAGCATTCAACTTAGCCAATTAAACTAATGTTTATATGATCAATCCAAGGGAAAAAATAAAAATCTACTATTAGGAAAAACACGTATTATGGTGACATAATTAATCACAACATAACTAACTAATGTAGAAATTAGAAAAAAATACTATAAAAAGTAGTAGATCCATCTTTATCAGTATTTAAACCTAAACAAACTAACAAATCAAATAATAAAATCAAAAATCTGAGGCAAAGAAAAGGGATTAGGAATTTTACCAAACTCTAGCACTCGGGCAATGGCGGGATAGCGGTAGTGGTAGTGGTAGCGGTTCGAGAAGTGTTCGATCCCGAGCAAGCTCTTATTGTTGATAAATACCGAAACATTAAACTTTAGCAAACTGAAGTTCGATTTCAGTGTAGTCAGTAATAAAATCTCGCTCGAGGTCGGAATACATACAAAAGGAGGAAGAATCAGCGCGTCTTTGGTGGCTGCCGGCGACAGGTCGGCAGTGGGGTGGCCGGACGACAGCTTCGCCGGAGATCGGGTCAAAAGCAATATGAAAAGATAGCCCCCGCTGAACTCTATCTATGTATGTAAAAATTAGGTGCAAATGGTGTCTCAATCTCCACGAATTTGTCAAAAGTGACGTCTAGGGTTTTGATTTAGGCTAGATTCATGGAATTTGGTTGGGATTCGGAGGATATGAGGCTTGGATTCGTAGAGAGAAGGTTGAGAGGAAGAAAGGGTGAATTTTTGGGTGGATTGGAGGTTGGCCGCCGCTGGTGGGTGATTTCCGGCGGCAGCGCTGGGCGGTGTGGGGCAGACCTGGGGAGAGAGAAGAGGGAGTGATGAGAGGGGAAGAAGAAAGGAAATAAGGGGAAAATGGGAGAAAATTTTGGGGGTTTTAGGCTTTATATACCCTGGGTGGGGATAAATAATGACCATTGAATCATGAGGGAATGGATAGATGAGATTTAATCTCACCTCACTTATCAAAACGACGTAGTTTTGAGGCGTCTCTCACATCACAAACCTGGACCGGGTCTTGGGCCGCTGATTTTTGTTTTTAAAATGGCTAGCCCAATCCCTTAAACCTTCAAACTAATTAGACTAAAAATCAAATTTAAAAATCTATAAATGCACACAATAAACCTAGAATAAAATGTAATGTAGGAGAAATAGAAAGAGCAAAAATTAGGTATTTACACAAGTGATTGCCTTTAATTAAGGGATCACTTGCTTAACGGGTAATGACAGGTTCATACTAAGGAAAGAAATCAATTTGTAAGATAACTGATAGTTGCCATAGTAGAAGTAGTAAAACAATTGAGTAAGTAATCAAGTCTAAGTACAGAAATATATTTATTTTGGGAAAGGATTCAGAGTAAGGCAAAATACGGGAAAAACTCAATTAAACTTTACAGACGAGTGAAATCAGAATTTCACAAAAGAAGGGTTTGAAATCAGTCACAAGATTGAATATCAATCAAAGAGAGAACCTCAGCATATAAATAGAATGCACAAATACTAGACATACGGGGCAAAACCTATTGGCAAAAAGAACTAGCATGCAATAGTAGCACAAAGTTCAGTAGATAGCAAATATTCAGGACATAGTAGCCAAATAGGTCAAGTCACATTGAGTCGATAGTGAAGAAAATAGAGTATCAGAAGCATGTGAAGGTAGCAGATGAAGAAAACCCCTTTTTAAAAAAAATTAGGGTTTCAAGCATAGTCAAGTTTTAAAGATGATAGAAACCCAGAATCAAAAGAATCACATAAAGAAAAGAAAATTCTGAAACAAAGAACTTCATATCAAGTCAAGTACTTAAACGAACAGTTTCAGACCCAAGGACATAGGGTTTTTCAACAATAATGGTGATTAAAAGAGGATAAACAAACAAATCAAACAAACTCAAGCATTCGTCTAATCAAACAGCCAAAAGAAATTAGGGTTTTTATCATGCAAACTTAGATTGAACAACAATACGAGCAAACAAAGAAAAACATGTTAAAAATCAGAGAAAAGATTTGAAATAACTTAACAGGAAAACCTAATTGGAAAAGATAAAGAGTTTTGAAAGAAAAATATTAAAGAAACTTCAAGAAAATGCTTAGAAGTTCAAAGCAAGCATAAGTCTGAAATAGGTCTGAAAGAAATCGAAAGAACCTTAGAGATTAGGGTTTCAGAAGAACCCAAAAGCAACGAGAAAGGCCTTGAAAGCTATCGATCTAACCAGGAGAGTCAAAGATCTGACTCGAATGGCCATAGTTGGTCGGAGAAAAGCCAAAGATGACCGGAGAAGGCCCATGAACTAAAATCGAACGAAGGCTAGACCGGAGTTATTCATAGTCTGGCCTTAAAACCATAAGGACAAACACAAAGGAGCCACGGAAGGCTGGCACAGGTCTCCGATGACCTTGGATGGTCATAGGTTAGGGTGGTGGCGGCTAGGATTTGGGGGTGTTGTAGAGAGGATTTGGGAGAGGAGGGATTTTAGAGGTGGCGTGTGGTAAATAATGAAAGAGATTGGGGGTCTTTTCGGCTTAAGTAGGTAAGGGCAGCCGATTGCCGTTCATCTAAATGATCAACGGTTGAGATTTAAAAGGTTAGGTGGGGGATTCGGGTATGGGTTAGTTTAATTGGATTTGGGTCGGGGTTTAATAGGAATTGTTCCAGGGAATTGGGATTCAAATTGGGGTAGAATTAGGCTACAATTGAAATAAAATCTGGCTAGATTTTAAATAACTATTTTTTCCCATTTGATTTATAAAATATAATAAAATAAATTTTATAAATAAATTAAAGGTGCTAAAATGATTTATAGTATAAAATTAATTATTTAAAAATACCCGACCTAATTTTATGAATATAAAACATAGCTAAATCCAAAATAGGGCTAATATTGTAATTATATGAAATTTAGCTTAAAAATACCAAATGAATTTGTAAAAATATACAAAAATTATCTCAGCTATATTTTAGTAGAAATATGAGAATCCAATAAATAAATCACCAAAATAATAATTTTGATAATTATTACTTGTTTTTATGAATAAAATAGGGAAACAAATTGGTTTAAAAATTAAAAAAATATATATATATTTGGACATGCTTATATATACACACATGTGCTATTTTGAGAGTATTTTGCATATAAAATATACATAGGGAAAAATTAGGTATCAACAATCCGGCCCTGACAAGCCCCTAGGGAGAGGACTAAGTCATGGCCTCGTGTCCTCGGGGTCTCAAGGCGTTTCCCCGAGATGGCTTGATACCGAGAAATCAGGCCCTCTGATTTCCCCGCGTACAATATTATAAATTTTAATATTTTAACGGTAGGATTGAATGAGTTAATAGGATAAAATATTTCTCTCACTAAATTAAATAATATATTTATCTTCTCATCAATTACATTTTTCTTTCTTTCCTTTTCATATTTTTTACTATTTTACTTTCTAATTTCAACTCAGATTCTCTAAATTAGTTATTTCTTTTTGTCACATTTGATTGATCCATACATAAGAAAGCAAGTTCCTTTGTGTCTTATTTTTTTTAACTAAGCAATCCTTGAGACAAGTGTCGCAATGTTCAAAACACGATCGATAATAGGCTCAACCCTTTTACCATTTTCACTTGATGTTATATTTGTATAGGGGAGAGTTCAATACGATATAACATACGCCTAACCCGCGTATTATACATTGATCTTTTACATTTGTTTGTATCAATATTATATGAATTTTATGAAAGAAACTTCAGGGTCTTTTAGTATATTTTAGTTTTAAGCCACTAGATACGTTGAACCGCCCAGATTAATTATTAACAAGTATTTATAGATCATTGTCCTAGGAACGTGTTATTTAACCAGCTTCATCCACATTTGGTAACTAAATAACACATTCACTAATTGTTGTCATGTAGCTCAAGTAGGAGGCTAGTAAAGTTTTGATTTAGGTTCCCAAAATTTCTTAATAATGAATTTTATGATTTTATTTAAAGTTTGGAAAAAAAGTATAAAAACCTTGGACAAAAGAAAGAAAGAAAGATTATCTACTCTTTAACACTAAAAATATTTAGAACTTTGAATTAAATTACTCAAATCTTCATATTAGTAAATATATATTTTTTTTATAACAATATCAAAGGTAACATATTGAAAATACATATCTAACATCTTATTTATTTGAATAACTTCTTGCAAATATAAATAATAATAATAATAATACTATGTGAAATTAAAGATTTTATCATTTAAGAATGTTATATTATAAATAACTAGTATGAAAAAAATCGCAACACTAAAAAAATGGCAACATTAACTTTTTTCTCCATATGTATATGTATGTATATATATACTAATAAAAAAAGTATAAGTTCTCTTTGTGAACAATGAGAATCAAAGTAGAAGGATTATACTAGAGTTTTAGCTAAAGGGCACTACCATTTCTTTTGAGATTACCTAGCTCCACTGAATTTTTTTATTGGTCCCTGCTAAAGTTAGTTGATACTTTCGTTTTCCTTTAGTTTTTTTTTTTTTTTGACGAATGAAATTAGCTCTATTAGTAAAGCATGTCGATCGTAAGAGGAACTCTGTTGATCACATTTATAAATCAAGACAAAAAAACATAAATTTTCACATAATATAATGTCTTTATAATTTAATATCATTAACCAAACACTGCGTAAAACTATGCATGAATTATTATACGGTAAAGGGTCAGATATATCCCTCTACTATTAACAATTGTTTAAAAATATCCTTCATTATACTATCGGGATATAAAAGCCCTCACCGTTACACTATTAACCAAAAATACCCCTAATTAGACGGCATAGACACGTGGCAGCATTTAAAAGATGAAAAAAACCCGTTTCTCTTATAACCCAAACCCGCTCCAACCCACTAAATTCACCCACCATTCTAAACTTAAAAATATACGGACACTAAATTCACCCAACCCTAATTTTGTCCCAACCTCAATAGAGAAAAAGCTTCCTCTCTGTTACTCAAAAATTAGTAAATCCCAAATTGAAGATTCAGTCTCAAAGGTTCTTCTCGTCTATATTACTCAAAATTGGTAATTGCAAAACGCAAGATTCAATCTCAAACGTAAGTTCCATGTCTGATTCAACTGCTACATCAAAGAGGAGGTGTCATTGTGGGGAGATTGCCAAGAACTTCAAATCAACCACAGCTCAAAATCACGGAAGGAGATTCTATAAGTGTGCTAAACCTGAAGTAAGTTTTAATTTTTCTTTCAATTCATAATTTGAAGGTATGATACAAATTTCGTAATTGGTTGTTTTTGTTAGAATGAGTCGTGCGGATATTGGGAATGGCAAGACGAAGCCTACCCGGACAGAGCGTTGATAGAAATCAACAAGTTGCAGTGCAAATTAGATGCTGCTAATGTGACAATTAATATGTTGAATCAGTTGATGGAAACGTGCAAAGTTGAAAGGGACAAATTGCTGGAAAAGGTTGATGTATTAGAGGCTCTAAAAAATATTGAAGTGAATAAAGCAAGGGAGATGGAAGAGAAACTGTTGAAGATGAAGATGTTTATTTTGATATTGTTTGCACTATTTGTTGGCTTTATTGCTGCAATGATGATGAAGTAATGCATTTGTTTAGATCAATTTCGGATAAATTAGTGTAGTTGGTACTGTTTATGTTGCCTAGTAGTAATATGGATAGTGCCTATTCATATAGTGCCAACTTTAATGCCTATTGATGTAGTGCCTAATTTAATGTATTTTTTGTGAAGTTTAATGCTGTTGTGACACATTTATAAAAATATTTCTACTTTGTATAAGGCCTACTGTTTTGTAATGCTTTTTCATGTTGCATTGTTACTTAAAAATTGTATCATTTGAACACAGTTTTATTGCACTATCTGGAATAACTTATTGTGAATTCTAATCAATGAACACATAAACCTGTATCATTTCGAAAGTACAGCACTGTTAAGATAATTTCAACACAGTTTTTCTACAGCACTGTATAGACCAAAAAAAAATCACATTCAAAGCTACAGCACATTCAAAACTACAGCACTCCCTTCTTCAACAATTACAGTTTTTCTACAGCATTGTTTAGACCAAAAGATCACATTCAAAACTACAGAACTGTACAAACTCAAAAGGGACAATTCAATAAGTATTGTTAATAAGCATTTAAGTACTGTTATCACAGTAGTTACATCACCAAATGGATGAATGGATGTCATATTATAACAATAAAAACTTGTACAACCAAGTCATAATATGACATCCGAATCCAATACCAATATTAACAAGTTTGCAGCAAAGTTTGCAGTTAATACATCCCATCAAAACACAAAAAAACTTCAGTGTGGTCTTCAATTTCCTTTCCTTGGCCTAAGCTTCCCAATCCTCTCTTGCCTTTGTTTTTCTAACTGATTTGCAGTTGTAGCAGGTTTTCCTTTCCAGCTTAAAGATGGTGGTGTGTATGGAAGGTTTGTTGGATCACTCACACCAGTGTGATCACCAGTGAAGGTGATCGACCTTGTGCCAGTAGGTATTGGTACATGTTGTCTCATCTTAAGTCTTGTATTGACTTCTGATATCACCCTTGGCCTCAGTACAACATCTTGATCAACCTCCATATCCTTGCTTGATTGGCCAACACTCCTAACTCCAGGAGTAGGCATGAACCTAAAGTCATTGTCTTGACTTGGTTGACTGGTTGGAGGGGCTGAACAATTATTGTCTTGACTTGGTTGACTGATTGGAGGGGCTGAACAATTATTGTCTTGACTTGGTTGACTGATTGGAGGGGATGAACAGTTAATGTCTTCTTCAGTTTGTTCATCTATCAAAGTTCTTGGCCTCTTTGTCTGTTGTTTTCCTTTGCCCTTTCCCTTTGGTTGCTGTAATAAATTCCAAGTTAGAGAAATAAAATAAGTTCAAGTTTCAGTAAATAAAGATTCAAATTAAATTTTACCTGTCCACAAGTCCTAGCATTGTGTGTTGTCTCTCCACATTTGCTACAAGTCATCACTCTTCCTTTTCTTGATTGTGACCACAATCTTTGCCTTTTAATGGACTCATCCGTCTGCCTATCTCTATTAACTTTAGGCCTGTCAGCCAACTTCACCAACTCAGGTGGCTCCATTGCTTGTTATGGTTCAATCTTCCAAAAAATTTCTCCTCTTACAGGTTATAACTTGTGTTTATATGTGAGTAGAAATGCCTCCTTGCTATACCACCAGTTCATTTCTGTCAAAGGATCACCCATGTTATGAAGTACAGCTTTAATAACATGTGGACATGGGATTCCTGTAAGATCTCACTGCCTACAGGTGCACTTCTTCATAGCTATATTCACACAATGCTTATCACCACCTTCTGACACTTCATAGCCATTTTTTCCATTTGCATTAACTCTACAGGTTGATTGAGCAATTTGCATGTACTCACTGTACAACTCCATGCTTTTTGGACTAAAGTCATGTCTCCAACCCCTCACTTCATCTTCATGTTCTCTTAAAATGTTCATCACTTTGATTCTAATGTCCTCCAACATCTTTATTATTGGCTTATGCCTTGCTTACAAAATCCACTTGTTGAAGGATTCAGTCAAGTTGTTATCAACTGACTGATTCTTGCACACTGTGTCCAGGTAAGCTCTGCACCAAGTCTGAGGAGGGTACTTCAACAAACCAGATGCTGCATCCTTGTTCAACTCCCCTAAATTCTTCTAATGATCTTTGAATTCCTCCTCATAAGTAGACCATGCATACCACCAAAGTAATTTTTTGCTTTCACCAGTATTGTATATCTTGCACCAGTTGGCCTTAATATGTATAACACAATACTTATGGTGTGATTGAGGAAGGACAGTTCTAACAGCATCAATTAATCCCTATGACAGAAATAGAAAAAGACAGAAATAGAAGAAGACATAAAATGAAAAAGCCAGAAATAGAAGAAGACAGAAATAGAAGAAGACAAATAGAAAAACCAGAAATAGAAGAAAACGAAAATAGAAGAAGACAGAAATACAAGAAGACAGAAATAGAAAAACCAGAAATAGAAGAAGACAGAAATAGAAAAATTAATAACTTTTGCATGTCTGACATGAAGGTAATTCCTTCCCCATCCTTGAAGTCTAGAGAATGTTGAAGCAACTGCAAGAATCAATTACATGTATTCTTTGTCTCTTTGTCAACAACTGCCCAAGCCAAAGGATAAAAATGATTTTATGAATCTTGTCCAACAGCCACTAGTAGTTGGCCCTTAGCTTTCCCCTTTAAGAAAGTTCCATCTAGACCAATAAAAGGTCTCAATCCTAGCTTGAAACCCATCTTTAAAGCTTGAAAGCAAATATACATCCTTGAGAATCTTCTTCTCCCTTCTTCAAGTGCATTCTTTGAAAGGTTTATAACCACATCACTGCCTGAATTACTATCTCTCAATTCAGTTGCATAAGCTTCAAGTTTATTATACTCATCACTGAAACTACCACCTAAGCTTTCCAAGACCATTCTCCTTGCTCTCTTACACTTTCCATGTCTAATATTTAGTTCAAAAACCCTCTTCAAATCTGCCATCATCTCCTTTACCTTATACTTAGGATTATCTTGTAATTTAAGCTTGAAATATTATGCAATAGTACTGAAATCAACAGTATTGTTATCAAAGGCAACACCACAGCTATGTTCTGCATTTAAGGTCTTGATCTTAACCCCACCATTCCTCTCTTTGGATATCAAACACAAAAAGGGACAACCAAATATATCACATTTATACCTAAGCCTTATTTTGTCACTCTTCAATAACTCTAATTTTTTCTTGTTTGCCAAAGCATACAACTTAATACATTTCCTAGCTTCCGGTATATCCTTAAAGCTCATACCCTTATACAACTTTTTGTACTCATTAAGTTCTTCAGTTATCTCCCTCTTTTTTTGTACTTTTAAAGTTTCCAATTCTTCATAATCATAACCTTCTGATTCAGCACTAGAATCAGATTCTAAGTCACTTAAGCTACAGTCAGTACCAGCCTTATCCTCGTGGGTGTATGAATCTTTATGGTGTACAATATCAGGGATACCATGAATAGGGGGCTCACATTCATCCACAGCATAAATGTTAACAACATTATATTCATCACATATCAAGCTAAGTAATTTTCTAATCCTAATATCCCCATCAATCTCATAAAATTTGCCAGAAGGACAAGCAACAATAAGCTGTTGAACCCCTACAAACCCTAGCTCATTTATATATTCATTTTCTACGTCTATATATGAAAGTAAGTCTGAGTCATAACCTGTCCAAGTGTGCACCAGTTTCTTTGTGTATAAGACCTCAGGCTGTGTAACCCAATCACCACCATAACACCATCTCCAATAACCTACAAATATAGCCAACAGGTCAAGTTAGCAAAGAATAAATAAACTAATAAAAAGACAGAACTAAAAAGGGAATAATTATATTAAAAAAGGCAGACCCCGTTTAGCTATGTCATACCACCATTAAAGGTGGTCCTACTCACATTATATTTTATCATCTAATAAATATAGAAGAAGTCCATATCTTGGAGGTGGTCCAGATTCAGGCCCACTCCATAATAAATTAACTAAAAAATTATTGAAGCTACACACATAATACTATAATCAGAAAGTAACAAATTATGGACAAATTTACCTTTTAAACAACAGAATATTGGGACAAACAAACATCCTAAATCAGATACCAAAACCAAAACCATGTCGGGACCAAAAATAACTTCACATCGGGACCATATCAATAATAAACGCATGCAAACACTTGAAGTAGACAAAAAATGTGAATATAATACTGAAAGTACAAAAATAAATGTATGGATGTCAACAAAACAAAACAAATCAAAACCCTAGACGAAAACCCCTAAAATAACAGCAAACACATAAAATACTTGGCAAAAAAGAGTTAAAACAAGAAAAGCGAATCATTTCCATTGAGAAATATATTACCTTTACTTCATTTGCGGCAGATATCTCAGGAGTTTTCTTCTGTCGAGGGAGGCTTCTAGAGAGAGTGAAAGAGAAGATAAAGAAATGTATTTTGTTGACTAGGTTGTAACCCGTGTGTTTAGGTTTAGAATGGTGGGTGAATTTAGTGGGTCGGAGTGGGTTTGGGTTATAAGAGAAACGGGTTCTTTTCAGCTTTTAAATGCTGCTACGTGTCTATGCCGTCTAATTAGGGGTATTTTTGGTTAATAGTGTAACGGTGAGGGCTTTTATGTCCCGATAGTATAACGAAGGATATTTCTAAACAATTGTTAATAGTAGAGGGACATATTTGACCCTTTACCGATTATTACAACAGCCAACCAGAAGTTCTCTCAAATCAAACATAGTATTCATTTATACATATTTTATGCCATGATCATTTTTCATTCCTTCCAACAAAACAACCAAATGCATAGAACTTAAATTCAAAAAGAAAAATCAACTGATAATTAAGGTTGAAGCTGAGAGAACAAGAATAAAGACACAAAAGACTTGCATCATAATGATTTATGGCGCGTAGAATATCTTCTTCGTAACAAGATTTTTAATACCTTAGGTCGTCTGGTACATGTTTGTTAACGTGTGGGTTAGCTATCCCACCTTCCAGTTTAATGTAAAATTTATCCCAAAATTAGTTTATACTTGTAACTAAGCATAGAATAAAACAATCCCAAATTCTATTCTCGATCATCATCCTTATCCCATGTACCAAACAATTCCTAATGAATGTGAGCATTAACGGGGAAAAAACATAAATGAAACAATTAATGGATTTAGCAAGAAGGTAAAGAAACATAGTTAGAGGGAATAAAAAGATAAATGAAAAATACATCATTTTCGCAAAAGATAAATGTACAAGTCTGGCCCCTTTTTTGCAGTCTACTTGTGTTTTACTCTATCCACAGGACTTGAGATCTCTTGGTGTGCTGTAGTATGCAAGTTTACCAATATACTGTAAAAGAGTCGAAGACCTAACATAAACCAACTCTATGAAAGTAGAATTTCTTTAATAAGAGTTTCGTGCACTGCAAGTTTTTTCCTTCTAAAAAGAACAAAGCATTCACAGCACAAAACAATCTCACAATGACATCATATACTATAACATTTCGACCCAAATGTAAATAAAACAAAACGGCTCCTTTCTGCTCCAACAAACAGAAACAGTGAGTACTCTAATAGACTAATACATACAGAACATAACATCTCTCTTTTCTCGCAGAATCATCAATGCTGACATAGGACGAAGCTTTTCGTAGAATTGCAGCATCACAACATAAACATGTTTACTTTCCACAATTGAACCCCTTGCAAACTGAGAGGACAATGATGAGGATCAAAGCAATCAGGATACCTAACACTATCAGCTTGATCTTCATGTTTTGCAGCCACATTTTCCTCCGGATTTGGGTTCCAGTATTCCTGAAGTCTTGTGCCTGTTACAATCAAAGAAGACCACTGGAATTGGTGATTGCTTATACACAGATAACACAAACTTTGCTTTGGGGCAAAAGAAAACTTGGTACAACAGTCGGTTGAGCTCTGTACTGTGGCCGGTTTAATAATGTTTGTTAACAACGACAAAGTTGGAAGTTTATCACACAACAGTTGGAGGGAAGAACAACAATAAAAGTTATTCCTATTTTTATGAAAAGTGTAGTCAAACCTGGACAACAAAACTTTTTTTTGGCAAAAAGTCGACAGCAAATGTTATATTGAACAGGTCAAAATTGACAAGGATATATATCATAATATCTTTAGTTGTCACATAGATATTGTAGCTACCTATACAGCACCAGAACACATCTCACTACAACTTAAAGAAGGGGCTAGCAAAATGGTAATCTTCTTTTACTTCTTTTGTGTAGGTTGAGGAAGATATGAATGCCAGTGCCTCCAATGTCATAGGGCTATGGAAAAGACAGACTAAATATGATGTAAGCAGAAAAACAAGAACAAAGATAGAAGATAGGCAGGCAACAATCAAGCAAATGAAAGGTGGCGTCATTTTGTTGAGACTCTAACCAAATCCGCTTATGGATAAAATTAGAACACCAGGCAATGCTTAAAGCAAATGCCTAATGAGCCCCACCATCAGTGAAGTTAGCACCCAACCCAGAATGAGCTGAACGACATCCAAAAGTAAGTTGGTTGTACACTTGTGGCTCACTTGCAAACCACAGATTAACATTAGCTACATGTAACCTCAAGTTAAAATGCAAAAAAAAAAAAAGAAAGAAAGAAAGTTCCGATCAGGTTCTATCCTATGGGTCCATATGAAGATCGAACACCAACAAGAGTTGATCCCATTCCCAATGTGTAGAAAATTGAACCAGCATGGCGGTAAGATAACACAGAAAGCAAACAGTAAAACAAAAAGAAGCATTTAATTGTAAGATTGATAACCTGGTGATGAAGGTTTTCTGTCTTATCCACAAGAAGCTCTATCTTTTCTCCACGATCAAGAACCTAGAATTTCAAACAAAGATAACATACCACATCAACTCTCATGACGTCGACCATCAGAGTGAAAAGCATAACATATGAAAGAAGGAAAGATTTTGAAATGAAAAGGCAATACAAGCAAATCACAATAATCATTTCTAATAAGGAACTTATGGATATTAATAATGGTTAATTGTTTTCTTATGTAGAACCACTCTCCAAACAATCGGACATATACTTAATGTAGTGCAGTGGAGTACATCAGCAGCCACTACACTTAAACTCCATGTGAGTTAGGGTCGGCAATATATCCTCATTATCATTTCACTCCATTTGGAGTGTTAGTGGAATGATCAAAGAAATTTACAAATTTAGCTCTAGGATTCTAGAGTTAGGAGGAAAAATATGGCAAGTTTATCCTCAGAATTTTTATGAGACATCACATAGTTACTCCGGGGATATGGGGCTTCAACAAGCGAATAGAATGGCTGATGCCTCGGCTAATTATGCAGCTCATGATCAACAAGATTCTTATTTCTTATTACTCTGCTGTAAATTCTCTTCCTCAAGATAATAAGAATCTACTCAATTTTTTATGTTCAGAATTCCTAATAGATTCCATTGTGCAGTTTATTAGGAGACTCTTCATCTCACTCAATTATTTAGTTATACCTTTCATAAATAGGGGATAGATATGATCTGTCTCTTACATAGCTTTCTGCATGTTCTGCATTTTCGAAAAAGAGAAGTTTTGGAAGTTCGAGGTAGTTCCGCTCTCCAAGTAAAGATTTTGACAGTATAAAATAGCCCGCCTAGAATCCGAGGTTGGATCTAGGTGATTGTCAGGAAAAAACCTTATACCCTGTTATTTGAGTTGTCCAGAACCATAAACAAACTACAAATGTGACAATTTCAGAACTGAGATCAAAGGATAGTGAAGGACAACTACCTCTTCATTTATTCAAATAAGAGCCCCTTTTATCACCCCCTTAATCATAACCTTTCTTGTCTTGTTTCGTCTAGGTTACACAATTTAAACTAAACAACGAAGGATGCAGGCTTCACATGTCCTCTGGTCTGGTGAGCAGGCAGCTTTAGGATAGCATACATGCAGAAAACTGCTAGTTAAAAAGAATGACGGTCCTTCATCATATTCAAACTATTTGCCTTGATGTCTCTCTAACGTAAGGAACCTCTCCAAGGTTCAAATGATTCTTAAATTCCATTGTCCAGTGGCCCAAATCTCCCATTAAAAGCATGGATGGTTTTTGTATTATTTCATGTCATTATCACACAGAAAGAGCAGACATGGAATGTCAAGCTATCATGTAACAAGTTAAACTACCTACCAGACACAAGGGTGAGCAAGTGAGCAATTATTAGAAGACATTTTACCTTCTCAATGTTTTCCATCATAACACCTTTAACTTCCGAAACCTGGGCTTTCACCTTCGCAATTTTGCTAATTTCATCAGGATGGTCAGCACAATACTGCATATGCTCCTTCAACTTAGGTCTGCACTTAAGCAAGCACATCAGTTAGATGACTCGACCGAAAATTCTGCCTTTACATGCCACTGAAGTAAATATTTAATAAAATCACCCAAATTCCTTGTTCAGGCTGTTTGGAGGAGCTGTCGCAGCCTTCCCACCCCCATATTTCGACACAAAATCATCCTTAACACGCTCCAAAAATGCTATTGGAACTTGTCTTCCAACGGACTCCTCAGCAACCACACAGTATGCTGCAAGATGGATCAGTTAGCATAGGTAAGTCCACTAATTAACAAACTAGGCAACATTGGTATATTTCTGAAAGTGAAAGATATCTAAAGAATAAATTTTCTAATAGCATCAGATCTTTCTCATAATAGCTTATTGAATTCCGTAGGTTAGACAGTAAGCTACGATGCTCTTCACTTGAAAGTAAATATACAATCAGCAGATCACAGTAAAGTAAGCAGCTAAGATAATGCATACATTTTCTTAAATGTACAACAAAATTAGGAAACCCCCAACACAAAATTACTATAGTTCACAGTAATATATTTTTTAGATCAATATGGCTTCCAGTACTAGAGCTAGTCAAATCATCATATTTTCGGAAAAAGAATAATTTTTTTAATAGAGTTTAAATACAGTTGTCAGAAATTTCTTCGATCCGTTTTCATAAGTAAGCAAACCCCAGAAACAGAAACACAAATAAGAAGAGAAAAAGAAACAGCTACTTATTTATATAACAAGAAAGAGAATTGAAAAATAGAGAAAGAGAACTGACTGAAGCCATTATCGACAAGGTAATTGAAGGTGTGACCGTCACAGTTGTAAGTGAACTTGTTATTGGAAGCAGGGAGCTTCTGAAGGCACTGATAAGCTATGGAGTTGAAGTTACCACTGAAATCTGTGTATTCAGCCAATATCACATTCCCACGACCCACAAACGCATAGATCAAAGCCTTCTGCTGACCCATTTGATTTCTTGCTGGATCGCCGATCTAGGTTTTCTTTTTTGGGAGGTTTTTCTTGGATTTTGCGTAGCAAGTAAACAAAGTAGAATTCAACGAAGAGAAAAATTGTAGACTATGGAGACCCTTCGCTCTTCTCTCTCTATATCCTTGGGCTTTTTGTCTCTCTTGACTTGTAGAGAGAGAAAGAGAATTGGGGGTTTTGAGTGAAAGAGAGAAGAAGGGAGGTTTAAATGAGGGGTTTTGACATCTATCGGTAACAAATATCTTCCACCACGATGTACATATTTCACTTTGGCTTTTAAGTGGCTCAAAGGGGTCGTATGGTAGTGAGGGAGCGCTGGTGGCAAGAATGGGATAGGTATTTGAGGTGGATGAGTATTACGTTGTGGGTATATTGCAAATGTGATTAGTGCTTATTCTTATGCTCCTCGGGTAGGTTTGGACCAAGAGGTCAAGAAGCAATTCTGGAAGGATTTGGACGAGATGGTGAGTAATATCCCGCACACAGAGAAGTTGTTCATTGGCGGAGATTTCAACGGTCATATCGGGGCTAGTGCTAGAGGTTATGATGATGTGTATGGCGGGTACGGTTTTGGGGTTAGGAATGAGGGAGGTAATTCACTATTGGATTTTGCTAGAGCTTTTGATTTGGTTATAGCTAACTCGAGTTTTCCGAAGAGGGAAGAGCACCTGGTCACTTTCCGAAATTCAATGGGCAAGACTCAAATTGATTATCTTCTTTGCCGGAAATGTGATAAAGGTCTTTGCACTGACTGCAAAGTCATCCTAGTTAGGGACCTGGAGATCAAGAGGAGTAGGAGGAAGAAGGCGAGGTGCAAGCAACCTAAGATCAAGTGAGGTAACTTGAACAAGGACAAAGTTCAGGAGTTAGGGGAGAAGTTGTTGGCCATGAGGGCCTGGATGAGTAGGGGGGACGCGTCTAGTATGTGGTTCACGACTGCGGATTGCATTAGGGTAGCTGCTAGAGAGGTCTTAGGGATCACAAAGGGCTCTCCTGGTGTCATAAAGGGGACTGGTGGTGGAATGGAGAGGTTCAAGGTAAAGTGGAAGCTAAGAAAGCTGCTTATTTGAAGCTAGTGGAGAGTACAAACAAGGAGGAAAAAATGACTTATCGGGAGTGTTACAGAAAGGCAAATAAAGAGGCGAAGTTAGCAGTTACGACGGCTAAGAACATGGCATAAGCTCGTTTGTACGAGGAGCTCGAGGGTAAAGGCGGGGATAAGAGGTTGTACCGGTTGGCCAAGGTGAGGGAGAGAAAAGCCCGCGACTTAGACCAAGTCAAGTGCATCAAGCACGAGGATAAAAAAGTATTGTTGGACGAGGCACTTATTAGGAGAAGATGGCAGACATACTTCCATAAACTGTTGAATGAGGAGGGGGACAAACACATTGTGCTATGTGAGTTGGAGCACTCTGAGAGTCGGTGAGATTTTAGGTACTGTAGGCAGATTACGGTAAGAGGAGGTGGAAAGGGCGATGCGTAAGATGTGCAGGGGCAGAGCGACCGGGCCAGATAAAATTCTGGTGGAATTTGGAAGAGCGCGAGGCGGGCAGGTTTGGAGTGGCTCACTGGGCTGTTTAATGTTATTTTTAAGACAAAGAAGATGCCCAAAGAATGGAGGTGGAGTACGATGGTTCCGCTTTACAAGAACAAGGGTGATATCCAAAATTGCAATAATTATAGGGGTATCAAGCTGTTAAGTCACACTATGAAGGTTTGGGAGAGGTGGTGGAGGACGGGGTGAGGTGCGTGTCTATTTTCGAGAATCAATTTAGATTCATGTTGGGGCATTCGACTACAGAAGCGATTCATCTGGTAAGGAGATTAGTGGAGCATTACAGGGAGAGGAAGAAGGATTTGCATATGGTGTTTATTGACCTTGAGAGAGCATACGATAAAGTTCTGAGGGAGGTCCTGTGGAGATGTTTGGAGGTTAGCGGTGTTCCGGTACTGTACATTAATGTGATTAAGGATATGTATGATGATGCTAAGACTCGGTGAGGACTGGGGGTGGTGACTCGGAGCATTTTTCTGTGGTGATGGGGTTGCACAATGGATCGGCTCTTAGCCTATTTTTATTTGCCTTGGCGACGGATGTATTGTCGTGTCATATCCAAGGGGAGGTGCGTTAGTGCATGCTATTTGCCGGTGATATAGTATGGATTGACGAGACACGTAGCGGAGTTAACGCGGGGTTGGAGGTTTGGAGGCAAACCTTGGAGTCTAAAGGTTTCAAACTGAGTAGAACCAAGACAGAATACTTGGAGTGCAAGTTCAGTGATAAGACCCATGATGCAGATATAGAGGTTAAGCTTGATGCTCAAGTTATTCCCAAGAAAGCGAGTTTTAAGTATCGCGGGTCTATTATCTAGGGTAACGGGAAGACTGACAAAGATGTCGTGCATCGCATTGGAGCGGAATGGATGAAGTGGAGGCTCACTTCTAGTTTTTTTGTGATATGAATGTGCCGCTAAGACTTAAGGGTAAGTTTTATAGAGTGGTGGTTCAACCGGCTATGTTGTATGGAGCTAAGTGTTGGCCAATCAAGAACTCCCACGTGCAGAAGATGAGAGCAACGAAAATGAGGATGTTGAGATGGATATGTGGGTGTACCAGGAGAGATAGGATTAGGAATGAAGATATTCGGGACAGAGTGGGAGTAGCCTCCGTGGAGGACAAGATGCGGGAGTCGAGGCTGAGATGATTCGGACATGTTAAGAGAAGAAGCATTAATGCTCCAGTAAGGAGGTGTGAGATGTTGGCCATGGAGAGTTTGAGAAGAGGTCGAGGTAGGCCTAATGCTGCATTGTGGGCCGGGCCCGGGCCTAAACGGGCCTAACGGGCTGGGCTTCGCGGTCCCGGACTTGGTGGGCCTGGGCTCTGGCGGTCCCGGACCTGGCAGTCCCTGGCTTGGTGGGCCTAGTGGGTGGAATCGGCCCGTGACGGGCCTAAGCCCACTATGGACCTGGGCTTAGCGGGCCGGGCTCGTGGGCTTAGCGGGCCAAATAGGCTTTTTAATTTTCGGACTTTTTTTTTAAAATTTTTTTTATTTAATGTAATTTCTTGTAAACTATATATGTATGTATATATATAAATTGCTCTTATATATGGATATATAAATATATGTAGTATGTATAGTATAGAAATATAATTAATAAAGTGTTTGACGAAAAAGTAAAATAATGAAATAATTGTAAAACTAAATTCGCATGCTTAATAAATTAATAACAAAGTACAACATGAAGCATAATACCTTCAAGAAAATAAAGTACAAAAATAAAAGCGCGGGGGTGGAATACCCTCAACACAATACTTGATATGCTTCCTTAAACTGCCTGTGTCGGACCCTGTACGAAAATTTAAAACTTTACCACAATTATTGCACTTTAATACTAAGCCTTCTTCATTTTCTTCTAGCACTTCATAGTGTTGCGTAACAAATAAGCACATTCTTTCCGGAAGAGGCATGATTTAACTTGAAAATTGAGATTGAGAGTTGAGACTTTAAATCTTGAAAAGTGGAGAGTGAGAGATT
>MU704085.1:204202-239283 GCA_026770625.1 Nicotiana glauca
CTTTGGCATATCAGATGACCAAACTTTTCACATCTGTAAATCAGGAACAACAACAATGAATTGATTAAGGAGGAGATAGCATAACAGGCTACTAAGTAAATAAGCAAAACGAGAGACAACAAAACTTTAACAAGCAGAGAAACAAAGTGAGCTCGAGTTAGCAGGCTAATGGATTTCCGTTATACATAACCAAGAGTTAAGAGGTATTTATCGCATCTTAGTACTAAATCCTCTGTAAAGCATTCAGCAACTATATTTGTTGTATAAGGCTCACTTATACATCAGAAAAGCATCTATTTACTGTAAAACAAATATGTGAAGCCTAAGTGGAGATTCAGGATAGACTTTTTGATTAAACACATTTTCCAAACATTGCCAAATAAATATGGAATAAGTAACTAGGTAATCACCATCAATAATGTTAAAACATTTCCTATAAACAGTAGATTTACCTTACATCGACATCAAACTGACAACCATTGCTCCGCACTCCAGTTAAGAGGAGAAAAATGCCTGCAGATCAAAGATGCCTCAGGCTGACCAGTTCGATATCAAATATGACTGTCCCCAATGTCGCTCCTTCTCCATTTGCAAGACGGGTTGGGTTGAAAATGGTAGTAAAAAGCCTTTGGCGATCAAAATACTGAAACACGGAGAACACATGTTCACTAACTCAAGTCCCAAATGAAACACATTGATGAAATTAGAAGAATTTCTAATTTATTTTTTATAAGGAATTAAAAGCAATATTAATCACGGTTTCAACTCCAAATAAATACAATCAATCAGTTCTAAAGACCTTTCTACTGCAGATTTTAAGAATTACTGAATCATCCAACAGAAAAGGGCTGGCACAAGAAAACCCGTGGCGATAGATAAGTTTGAATGTGTCACAAAATAATAATTTGGATGCTTCTCGTTCCCCATTCAGTTGGCCTACTTTCTCATTTAGTCTGTCCCACTTTACAAGAGCCCTTAGCCATAATAGCAAACTCTTCCATCTCCAAAAATTCATACAGGCCACTCCTCCATGCCCATGCATCTTAACTATTATTTGAAAAATAAGAATAAGAAACTCCACTATGATAACACATTTAAACTTTTTTTTCCCTCTACAACAACAACATACCCAGTTTTATCCCAAGATATGCGACTGCGACTGCGACTGAGAATGACCAAATATAGATTATAAAGGAAGAAGAGCAACTTCACACATTAGGTGGCAGGGGTTCTTGGGATGTATTCTGATATCCTTGAGATGGTGGTATAATAACTCGACGAAGGCTGCCTACTTTCATCGATCTTACAGCACTTTCAATCCCTGATATAACCTGCAATAAATATATAGATGAAAATGTGTAATTAATTGCTAAAAATTTATTTGCAATATTTAATTGTTATATAATTTAGTAGGTTCAGACAGTCACAGATACTACTTCAAAGAGATTAAGCAACAAAGAATTCAAAATAGAAAAAAAGATGAATTCACATCACAGGGAAAAACTCAAAAGAAGATAGAAGCAAATTGAATCAACCAAAACAAGCATAGTACACCTGCTCTGAACTACCAAAAATCAAGGGAAACCAGACAAAGGAAATATCTTTGTTTGAAGGTCCAATACAATGAAAAAATGTGCTCGAGATAGGCAGAGTTGAGAACTGACAACATCGATTAGTGTTTTTTTCTAAAATAAGACAAAAATAACAAATTTTGGTACTACAGTGATAATCTGAATTACAGAAGAAAAACATGCAACGTCGTCCTTTCCAATCGTATTCTCCTCTTGGATACACCTTACCCCGAACCTACTTTTGAAGTTTACCTCAGTTGTAGTCCTCAACTACCCTCCAATTGTTCCCTCCTTCCCACCTTAGGCCAGATTGTCATTGTTGTTGCAGTCTTGGCGAATCTTTTTCTTTTTGATAAGGAATCTCATTAGTACTTGCTCCATTATGACCTCCACACTTCAAGAACCTTCTTCCTTTCCCTCCAGCAACGTTGGACAAGTTTTTCTAAATGCATTTACTTTTATCTTTTTCCTTCATCATTCTTCTGTTAAGCATTTCAAAACAACTTTATCAAGTAGTCATCTTCCACTGCTATAGGTGGTGCCAGAAGCTAAAGTTTTTCACTTTTGTAGGTGATGCTAGAAACTGAAGGACCAAAGAGGAAGGAATCTTGTAGCAGCCACAAGACTAGAATCAAATAGCCTAGAAACATCATTTACTCTAGGCTACTTTTCATAAGGATGATACTGCAATGGCAGCCTTTCCATGTGCTGGCATATTTTGTATGTACTAGTTAGCTTTTAAATCGTGAAGATCTGTTTAGAAGAGAATTTCATAAGGTTCCCGAGAGGAACATGTTGAAACAAGTTTAATTGAATTACAGGGTAACTATTACTAACCATCCTAAACACACACAAGCATAATTGAAGTGACCCACTTGATGCTTTCACCAACAGACTGAAGGGTGATAGAAAGAAACAATAACAGACAAATGCACATTCTTACATGCTGCTCACAATTGGTGGCTATATGCTATAGGTAGCCTTTCATTTCCTCATCTTTTTTCACTCTGGTTGTCTCCTCACCACAATCGCCCCCTTCTCTAGTCTGCTCTATTTTTTAAGTACGGTAAATCCTACCCCCAAATTCCCTGCCCAGGAGTCAACAGTGGCCCTTTCTATTTTGTTTCATTGGTGAGTGGTGACTGAACTCCCACTTTCTTGGTTGGAAGTGGAGCGCCCTTGCCTCCAGCACAACATCTATTCTCCAAACATCTATCATGTTTTGGGAAAAAATTTTAGTACCACCTCGACAAAGTGAACTTTTCCAGAAATCAAACATACTGGCACAGTGAACTGCTGCTAGCAGAAGAGAAGAGCAAGTGTTAAGCTACAAAGGACGTAACCCACATCCACCCTTAGAGCGCGATAGACAAGTCATCAATCTTTTGATTCATTTCTCAACCAAATTTCATAATGTTACACTTCCAACAAAATGTCTCTTTGGTCTGGAACTTGAGAGGACAAGCTTGCTTCTCTGCCCCATATCCCTATCAGCCTGGATCATACTTGATCGCAAGCTTGGTTTGATGATTGGCTAGTTGCTGGTGAAATGACACTCAAGGCCTACTCAAGGAAATGACACTCATCTATAAATTTGTTTATTTTACTCAAGTGTGAATTTCATGTTTATTATTCATATGCTTAGCTATTATCTCCTAAAAAGGGTGTCTAAGCTTTTTACTTTATCCAAACTAATTCTATTTATACCAGTTAAATAAGTAGGTATAGTAACATGCTTTTTTATTTATTTACTATTAGGAAGTAGTTATAGTAACATGTTGTATTAAGAACAGCAAATCATCAGGTCAAGTTGAGCATTGGAGTTTATTAGTGGTGAAGCAGTTTTATATGCTTTTTGGCCAAAGCATCAAGCAGACACCCATCAACCACATTGAGGTTCAACTAATTACCTTGAGTCCTCTTATCTCAGTTAAAAAAGCTTCAATAGACAAGTGGGAAAGACAGGTTAACTCACTTTGCCAGAACCAAGGATGAAAGAGAAGGGAATTGGTTCACCAGTTTCATCTTTGTGATCATACGTTGAGTCAAAGCGCCATCCTTGCTTTGCAGCAAGTCTCCCGTAATAATGAATTGCAACCTGTCCAATCACAGTAAGAAGAAATCTTAATTACTTTACTCCAGAACTGCAACTGACATCATAAAGCACTACAAGTACTTAAGTTTTATGTCATGACGACATTAATGTGCAAGAGCACCTTCCATTCAGATATGATCCACTGATTTCTCCTTTCTTTTTCTTCAATATATTATCCTGTCCTTTTGCACAAAGAGAAACCTTATGCAACACCATTGACCTCACAGTGACAAAGTTTTATAAACAACACTTGCTGAATTCTGACTTATTCCAGTACTAGCATTTTGTTCCTATTAGTTTTAGATGTCACAAAAAGAAGTTATATGCACTTGTAGCATATGCCACAACACTTTAGTAGAAGGCTGGTAACTCCACATAAAAAAGAGGTTCATCTAGGCTCATATTTTACTAAATAAGGTAACAGACCAATATAATTTGATATATCGTTCGTAGACAATATATGTGCAAGAGAAACTAATTTTTCACTATGTCAGAAAACTCAACATTAGAATCTCAACCAAACTCAAATGAAGAGATTTCTGGTCCTAAATTTTGCAGACATCAGTCGATCAATCAGCTATGTCTCAATCCAAGCTTGTTGGAGTGAGCTATCTGAATCCTATAACTATTCCACTCTAACTGACCTCATTTCATTCCAATTAATTTGTCTCTTAAGCGAAATTAGAAGTTATTTAAAACTTAATTCTTTAAATCCCACACTAACTAGGACAAGAATAAGGATTCCAGCTAGTTGTAAATCATTTGCTTCCACAATTTTGCAAATATATTTCACTCAAAATTTTCCAAAGACCCAATTTTTTTGTTACCAACAATATGTGATTACAATATAAACACAATTTGTAGAGAAAGAAAGAGAGAGAGAGAGAAGGGTAGCAACCACATCACCATCAAGGGGGGTATCCCCGTCACCAATACGAAGGTCCAAGGCCTTGACACCACCCGAATTGGGCAGCTCTGTGAACTGTGGAACTTGAGCATTGGAACTGGGTCCATTTGAAAAGATTAGAGCAGAGAATGAAAGAGAAAGCGCAGAAAGAGAGAAGGCTCTCCTTGATTTCTGGGTTGAACAAGAAGAAGCACAAGAGTTTTGGTTTCCTGTAGTAGAGGAGGGAAGGGTTCTGTGGCAATGGCGTGTATATACGTATGTTGGACATTGAACTAGTTTGATCATTGCCATCTTCACTTCTGGCCTTCCATTTTTGGTGAGGGACAGATTCCATTAAATTTGGACGAGAGACCGTTTGGATTGGCTTAAAGCTGGTTTGGATGGTTGTTGCCGTGGTATGTATTGTATTTGTTATTCCAAAACAATATTGTGTTATGATTGTTTTTTTAAATTAGTTGTATTGTGTTATTAAATTTATTGTTGCGAAACAATTAAAAGTCTAATTTTTTGGAAATAATTCATTTGGTGTGGTGGGATTATTTTCTATTTTTATTTACAATTATGCCCTAATTTATATAATTCTATTTTACACTTTACCTTTGTTTCTATGCGAAATATATAAACCGCCCCTTTAAGTTGTCCCTAACGATCAGTTGAACAATTCCACTTCCCAATTGACCAACTAGACACCTCTACTTACATATCTTCTGAACACCTTCGTTCAACATATCACATGTGTGAAATGCAATCACTAGTTACGTGGCAAATGAACCCATAAGATATTAACATGTGTAACTTAGAATTAAAATTACAATAAAAATTAAAAAAAGAAATTCATTAAATTAAATAAATAAAAATAAAAAATAAAAAACTCAGAACCACTTTACATCCAAACAAACTCATCGTCTCTCCTTACAAACCCCTCCCCCATTTTTCGTCCAATTTTCACTTTTCCAAACCACCGTCATTACCCATTCCTTCCCCCCTTCCCCCACCATTTTCTTTGACACACCTCCCCTCATTACTTTAACTATTCTTTTTCGAAACTTAAACACTAAAACTCTTCCATAAAACTCATATAAGTATTAAAAAACAGAGAATAATCAAGTGGAGAACATTCCAATGGTTACTGATGGACCTTGCCGGAAAAGCTCATCTTCAACGAACTTTCTCTATTTGTCTCATTTTGTCACGTCTGAGAACCCTTGAACATATCAGTCTATTTATTTATTTGGGGGAGTTGAAGTGAAGATACTTCCGATTAGACTCTATCGTTGCCACCTTCGCCGGGCAAATTTGAAAGAATCAACTTCACTGAAATCTTCAGTCTTCTCTCTTTATCATCTTCTTTATGCTGAATTTGAGTTATATCACTGTTTCTAGTTTGTTATTTTTTGTGCAAATTTCTCCTTAAAATTATTGTATAGCCGATTCAAGCAATTAGTTCTTGTTTGTGTGCATCTGTTGGAAGTAAGATGTTGTCGTCAATAGTTTTAGATAAAGCTGTAGTGGTATAATTTTTTGGGTACTTGATTAAGGCTGTCATGGATAGTGGTCGATATTGGAGGTGAGTGTCGGTTATGAAATTAGGAGAGAGACCAAGAGAAAAAGATGTATTTTTCTATCAAAGAAAAAGAAAAGTAGGTTGAAAAAATAACTTCACGCGCTCAAAATGTTGTTATCCAACACACATATGCCACATCAACCACAAAGGTTTAGAAGATACACTTCTGGTAAATAAAGGTGTCTAATTGGTCAATTGAGAAGTGGAGGTGTTCAACTGATCGTTGGGGACAACTTAAATGGGTCGTTTATGTATTTCGCCTTTTTTCTATTTTAACTCCAAATCTCCAATATGTAACCTACTTTATTTTTTTCACAACTTTTGCCGCCAACGTTAAAGGTGTTTTGCCGCCTTCTATTTTATTTTTTACTCCTAATTTACTTTTAACTCAATTCTAATTAGTTGTGCTCCTTTGTTTTGCTTTCTTCTGTCTTGCTCCTTTGTTCTACTTTCTTAAGGTGTTTTGCCTTCTTCTGTTTTATTTTTTAAAATTATTTCTATGCATAATTATTGATAAATTTAATATTTAAACAAGGAAGAATGGCCTAAATGGCACCTATATTTGTGACACTTTGTCATGCGGGTCCTTCTACTTTACTTTTTTTCCATCCAGACACTTTAACTTGTTCAAAATCTATATTTTAAACCCCTCTGACCATTGACCAAGAACATGTGGCAAAATAATGGTTGAACTGGACAAAGTGAGTGTAATTCACGCGGATAATGAGCGTGAATATGAACATTTTGAACTAGAAATTATTAAAATAAGAAGAAAAGTCATTAAAATAAGTAAAAAAGAAAAGAAAAAAGCAAAAGAGATATATCTTTTTTTGTTCCTCCTCCCCCCCCCCCCCAACGTTTCTTCTTCTTCCACATTGTACCCCTCCTCCCTTTTTGTTCCCCATGTACGCTTCTTTGTCACTGCCCCTCCCCCCAAACAACACCTCCTCCCTTTTCGTTCCCCCGTACGCTTCTCCCCTCTTACTTTTCATCGTTGATGTTACACCTCCTTTTTTACACACCCGAAGGTAGCACAAGGGAGTTTTTTCAATTTAAGTGACATTATTCGAAATGAAATTATTTATTCAATTTATTCAGAGTCGCCACTTGGGATGGTTTGTTTTCTGGTGTCCTAAGTCACCGGTTTATTTTAAATCCTAAATCGAGGAAGATTTCGACTTTCCTTTTGAAGTCTGCGAACCAGAAATTCTGAATAAGGAATTATGTTAACCCGAGGGAACGTGTTAGGCACCCCCGAATTCCGTGATTCTAGCACGATCGCTTAAATCTATCATAATTGACCTATTATCTGATTTTAAAATATGTTTTAACCTATGATGTCATTTTAAATTATTTTCCACTTTTAATTAATTTTAAAGAAGATTGAATGTCGTTTAAAATATGTCTTTGGATTGCGTCACATGAAATGCACCCGCAATTTGAAACACATTTTATTCAATATTTTAGGATTTGGATTTGGATCACATGAAATGTACACCCGAGTTTAGAAAGGTAGAATTATTAAATAACGCGCCTAAAGCAACTAACGCGTTGTTAATTTTGCGAGGGCCATAAAAATTCATTAAATGGCACGCCTCGAGTTCTAAGTATTTTAAAGGAAATAATTAAAGAGGGCCAGCATTTGTAATTTTATTTGGCGTAGCGCGCCTCAACTACATTTTTCAAGGATGTCCTAACTAAAGCTCGTAGAGTCATGAACTGTTATTGTCTATTATGATTCTCCTCCATTCTAATTAAAGGACTTAACTAATTAATACTAAACACAACTAAAGTTCTATTTAATTAATTAAGGGCTTATATGGGCAAGAATCGATTTTTAGGCATAGGAGTATCTAGGCCCTCTACAAACGAATCAGTAGCCCAACAGGAGGGGAATAGTCTAGGTTCATTTACAAGGATGGGCAGGCTTGGGCTTAAAGTCAGGCCCAGATTCAAACAGGGACTACTTCAATCATTAAAGAGGTCCTTAATTCGAATCTGCTGCTTAGCTTGGAAAGCCCACTCGTTCAGAATTGATTCAGATGGCGAGGACCCACAGAAATACTCATATTTAATTTTAAAACTATTAAATACAAAAAAAAATGATCCAGGACTTTCAACATGTTGGGCTCGAAGCGAGCCCAGTCCGGGCCCATGAAAAGAAATATACTTCCAGTTCCATTTCTAAAAAATTGTCCAATTTTGGGCTCGAATATGAGACCAATTTCCATTCCTTGTGCCTGAATGATCAATGCCATGCAAATAAAATAAGGGCATCAATATTTTATTAGGCCTGGTCTTGTACTTATATAAAAGCTCTATTATTGAAAACAAACCAGCCCCAATTTGAAGGTATTATAACTGAGGGACTCAAGCTCGAATCCCTGGAGGTATCCAACTAATGATTAATTCTATTACTAATGACTGACTGTTGAAAACAACAACTATCAGTAAGAAATAACGTTTAATTCAAAACTGCTTGACTATCTTAACACTCACATGAGGCCCAGAATTCAAATCTAAAATTCGTACATAACAAGAAAGACCTTTAAATTACCAGAACACATGCTCGACTGCAAATATTCATGCTGGAATTCGAACTTAGGCTAAGCTCACATGGCATAAAACCTCAAACCAAACTAAATCTCTCTCAATACCAAGTGATAACAAAATTGAGGGCATAAATCAGTATCTAGAACTCTTAATGAGTTCATATTCTTCAATAGAACATGCATAAAGTAGTATAAGAAGATCAAGCTAATCTAAACAACTTTAAAGGTGCAGAATCATTGAATAATAACTACATTAGTATAAATCTCCATTCAAATGGACTGATCTTCATATTCATTCACTTTCATACATTGGGTAAGATGAATACCTGAAATTGAAAGAACAAGCAAATAAAGAGGATCAGCAATTTGAATTTCAACAGAGATTGACAGCAGCAAAAACAACCCAGAGATGATCGGGAGAAGCCAATTTAAACCAAACTTGAAACCACACAGTGTCACTAAAAACCCAGCTATCAAAATCCAACCCAAACTGAACCAAAACACTCGAGTACCAAATAGATTCAAATCATTTTAAACTTCAGCTGCTCATGAATTATTTCAGAATGAATATCTCAAGGATTTCAGGGATTTTCTTTAATAGAACAGTGAATTTTTTGAAGTTCTCAGCTGCCTATATTTCTCTACTTTTTAGCTCTTAAAATCTGATGTATTTTCAGCTTTTCTCCCCTCTTTTGCAAGGCAAGAATGCCATGCCTTTATATGCAAGCGATTAGGGCAGCCCTGCTGATTTTAGTTTACCCGTTAGGTCCTCTTTGATTTATGCTTTTTGCTTAAAAGTCCCTAAAATTATGAGTTGTTACTCAAGTTATACTGCCCAAAATAGGAAATTAAAATTAAAACCCCACACTAGAAGCTTCCAGGGGCTTCCTATTTCTGTTACTGCAAGATTCTCTAAGGCTATTCCCCAATTTACCCATAATTACCCCTGAATTTACCCCTCGAACCTCACAGAACAAACTGATATGGGTCTGTATATTTCAAGTCTTGGGCCCCAACTCTTCAGGGCCTAAACCAATTGAATTCAAACCCAAACCCAAAACCAACATACCAAACTTATTGGTCTAAATGACCTGCTGAGTAATAAGACTCATGAGGTCTTGGGCTAAAAAGGAAAAACAGGAAAAATAAAAGGAAGTCGGATAAAATTCAACACAAACTTAAAATCATGCTACTGACTCAATGCTAACGTGCTCAAGAAAAATAGTTTCGGAGAACCAGAAAAATAAGAAGAAATAAAAAAAAATAACAGAAAAATAATAAAATAGAACCTAAAAATGCAAGGAAAGCACAAAAAGAGAAAGAAAATACCTAAACGGGCTTGGACATGCACAAAAATGAATCCTCAAACCTTTAATTTTTGGCTAATTCTGACGTTAGTCGTGTATTCTTATCAAGAACACAAGATTAATGCCAAAATAAACCCAAATCTTCCATGAAATCTTGATTTTAAAAAATAGGGTTTGGACTCATATTCGAAATTTGAGGGATTTGGCTAAGATTCGAAGGTTGATAGTTTGAGATTGGGGATGAGGAGTTCATGGTGGTCAAGGGGTGTTGATTTGGGCTTGAACAGAGGCGGCGCCGCCATCGACGAACTGTGACGGCGCTAGGGTTTGCATTTTTAAACGAGGATTCGAGGAATTCTGGATGTGTTTGAGGAAAAATAATTGTGGATTCGAGATGAGGAGGTCAAGGTGAGCTTGTGGTGTTAATTTGGTTGAGGTTGGAGACTCGCCGCCGCCGTAGGCGATTTCCGGCAGCGGAAGACGGCGGAGGTGGTGGAGGCTGTCTCTAGGGTTCGAATAGAGAAGAGGCGAAGGGGGTAGGGGTGACGTTAGGACACTTATATGTCAAAGGCACCCTAGCTTCCTGGCCGTTAGATCATTAAACCTCGATGGCCAGTATTAATCAAGGAGAAACGATGTCGTTTTGGTTATGGGGGTGCTGGACCGGGTTTGGACGTGGGTTTGGGCTGGTATGGGGCTTGTTTGGACGGGTTCAGGGGGTTTGGCTATTGGGCTTGGGGGACTAGAATCAAAGACTGCCCAAATTGGTCTCTTTTTAATTAAAGAAGACCCAATTTCCTCTCTTCTTTTTTAATTCCTTTTCTTTTAATTCTTTTTTTATTTATTTCTATTCTTTTTCTTTTCAAAAATTAAAAATAAAAATAAAAATTAAATCCTAGGACCTAATTAAACCTAAATGATGATTAACATAATTAATTAAAATAAATTAAAGGAAAACTAACAAAATTCAACACTAAAAATAAATCAATTTTTTGTGATTTTTGTAAAACTCTAATTACTAATTAATCTAAAATATATAAAATTAAATCTTAAATGCGCATGCAACGTATTTTTGTATTTTTGTGAATTATATAAATTAAAAATACACACAGAAATACAAATAAACATGAAAATTATGCAATTAATCCTATAAATCAAATAATTAAAAGAAAAAATCCTAATTTTGGGAATCCTGTAGGAGTAAATCATGCGAGGCAAAAATCACGTGCTCACAGCTGCCCCTCTTTGCTCGAAGACACGAAGGGTTTTTGGGCAAAGATAAATGAGCAATTATGAGGCATTTTTGCCCGCTTGGCACTCCATGAGAAGCATTTTTGAAAAATGTCTGACCGAACCTTGCTTCAGAGGTTGCCTACATATCCTTGGCTGTAAAGGAATCAGGTCAGTGTAGTTCTAGAAGTTTTGGTAGCTGGGACTACCGGGAGCTGTGATTTCACTGTTGTTGCTGCTGCTACTGCTTGTTGACCTCCTTATTACACCAAAAGGAAAATCAAAGCTAAGCTAGCTATTCCTACCAACTATGAGTTACAAGATTCCTATCTATACATCTCTTGAAGCCCGATCTTGAGTCTTAGCTGATTCTGCTGTGGACTCCGATCTGAATCTTGATGCTCGCAAGCTGTAGGTGTTGGTTCTTTCTTCAGCATTTGGATCAAAGCGGGACATGCGAAGCTGGTGACTTCAATCAAATTTTAAGCAGCCCGCATCTTTGTCTGTTTTAGCATTTTAAATTCACTTCTTTTTATTCTTTTCTTTTTTCTTTTTTCTTTTTTCTGGATTGAGACTCATCTTTTGGTCATCTCGAACCTTGTGTCTCGAGGTAAAACCTGCTCAGACACCAAAATAAACAAACGAACGAAATTTTTCTGCCCCAGTTTTCACTAGAAAAATTTCGCGAGTTAATTGCAACAAAATCTAAACTATTACTTTTTTTTAAAGCAAATAAAATAAGGATTGCATCTATCTAAAAGGAAAAGATCAGGGGATGGAGCCTTTTATCTAAAAATGTTAACTCAGGGATTGGAGCCCTAATGTTGGCGAAAAGACGACTAGGGAATGGAGGCCCTATGTCTAAAAAGCTCAACTCAGGGATTGGAGCCCTAATGTTGGCAAAAGGCGACTAGGGAATGGAGGCCCTATATCTAAAAAGGCACAACTCGGGGATTGAAGCCCTAATGTTGGCAAAAGGCGACTAGGGAATGGAGGCCCTATGTCTTAAAAAGGCACAACTCGGGGATTGGAACCCTAATATTGGCAAAAGACGACTAGGGAATGGAGGCCCTATATCTAAAAAGGCACAACTCGGGGATTGGAGCCCTAATGTTGGCAAAAGACGACTAGGGAATGGAGGCCTTATGTCTAAAAAGGCACAACTCAGGGATTGGAGCCCTAATGTTGGCAAAAGGCGACTAGGGAATGGAGGCCCTATGTCTAAAAAGGCACAACTCAAGGATTGGAGCCCTAATATTGGCAAAAGGCGACTAGGGAATAGAGGCCCTATGTCTAAAAAAAGGCACAACTCAGGGATTGGAGCCCTAATGTTGATAAAAGGCGACTAGGGAATTGAGGCCCTATGTCTAAAAAAGGCACAACTCAGGGATTGGAGCCCTAATATTGGCAAAAGGCAACTAGAGAATGGAGGCCCTATGTCTAAAAAGGCACAACTCAGGGATTGGAGCCCTAATGTTAGCAAAAGGCGACTAGGTAATGGAGGCTCTATGTCTAAAAAGGCACAACTCAGGGATTGGAGCCCTAATATTGGCAAACAAAAGTAAAAGGTTGATATTGGGGATTCTAAACTATCCCTTTTTGGATTTTCTTTTTTTTTCTTATCTTTTTTTTCCTTTTTTAATAAGATGCAGGAAAGAACTTGGAAGGAACTTCCCTTTTTGGATTGATTATTTGCTGCAAAGCTATTTCAGCACCTGCGCATTTCTTTTTCTTTTTGGTAACACCTGTTTTTTGCACGGTTGCTTTGCATTGCACTTGTTTCAAATTTTCAACAAAGAACAATTGTTAGTTTGAAACGGTGGTTGGTTTTGTAGCCTTGATCGTCTTGATCCCGGCCCAGCTTCTATTGAGAACCTCTGCTGCTTGCTAGGTTTGAAAATTAATCTCTCTTTCAAACCAAAGAGCTCAACTTTTAGGATTTCATGACGACTCGCCCGCGTGGGGTTTCGACTCTTTCACCTTATTCTGCCTTTAGTACTTTTGCCCTTGACCTTCTTTTCTTTTCAATAACTTTGCTTTGAAAGCATCAATCATCATGGCCAGTCGGGATAGGCTTGATGCACCCGCTGAGGCTGGGTACTTTCTTTAGCTTTTGCTAGGTAGAGCCCTGTAAAGCCAGTCTTGCCTCCTTTTCTTTGTATTAGTTTCGGGAAAGAGTTAGACTGAAAGGGATTCAAGGAAAAAGTAAACAAAAGGCAAGAAAATGAATTTAAAGAGAAGCGTCCCTTTTGGGGAGAAAAGAAAGACTTATCTGGGGTGCATGCAGACTTCAAATAGACATGAAATGCTTTTTGGACTGGATGCCCGACCCGCACAAACTTTCCCAACTTCTCATAAACTCATTGACCCGTGTTTCAAAACCAGGGAATCTTGCCAGGACTGTTTTAATGGTGGGAGATGTCTTCTTTTCGGCTGACGGCGCCCTTTGCGGGTTTTCGCCAATCGACCTCTCTCATTTCTCTTCTCACCGTAGCCCGATAATGCTCTTTACAAGTTTTCACTAAACGGGATCTCTCATTTTCAATTTCTCTACTCACCGTCGCCTTATGGTGCCCGTAGGTTTTCACCAATAAGACTCTCTCATTTTATTTCTCTCAGTTTGATTGCCTCAGATTCCAACAATGGTGTTTTCCGATTTCAACGCCTTTGCCAATTGATTAGAAGGACTTGGACAAGGTTTGGGTAAAAAGAATCTGGATGTATTTACAACTTTGGAACCGTTCTGGTGGGATCATTGCCGAGCCATTATATCATCTGCCCCAGTTTCATTTTTGGGGGAATTGGGATTTTTATTTTGGTATGACTGAACCCCAGAGAGAGGCTGCCTACGTATCCTTTCGGAATCAAGTTAGACGTAGTTCAGGGAAAACATTTTGGTTTTGTTATTTTTGTTGTTTTTTTTCTTTTTCTCTTTTTTTCATCATTTTCCATTCATTTTTTCATGCACTTTTTTTTTTCAATAGTACTTTCGTGTTCCAAAGAGGGCGATCAAGGAAAAGTAACCGGCTCAAAGGGTTTGCGAAAGATTGATAGTATTTGGATAACAAGAATGAAAGCCTTTGTCATCCCTATTGAACAAAGTTATTGCTGCAGAAAGCCTAAACATAGTACCTTTTTACTGCATCTGCATTCACAACTGCTTCAGGATCATTTCCTTCAATATCGCCCAAATACAATGCTCCTCTCGGCAATATCTTTCTGATGATGTATGGGCCTTTCCACTTAGGAGAAAATTTTTCTTTTGCTTCCTGGTGATGAGGGAGAATGCGCCTTAACACAAGTTGTCCCACTTCAAAATTCCCGGGCCGCACTTTCTTGTTATAAGCACGGGCCATTCTTTGTTGGTACAACTGCCCGTGGAAGACCGCAGCCATCTGCTTTTCATCAATTAAGGTTAGTTGTTCCAGACGGGTCTTAACCCACTCACTATCTTCGATTTCAGCTTCAACAATGATTCAGAGGGAAGGGATTTCCACCTCCGCGGGTATCACGACCTCAGTGCCATAAACCAAGAGGTATGGGGTTTCTCCTACCGATGTGCGCACCGTAGTGCGATATCCCAGTAATGCGAAAGGTAAATTTTCATGCCATTGCCTGGAGCTCTGAATCATCTTTCTTAAAATCTTCTTGATGTTCTTGTTTGCTGCTTCAACAGCACCATTGGCTTTGGGCCGGTAGGGAATAGAGTTCCTATGCGTTATTTTGAATTGTTCGCATATCTCTCCCATCAAATGACTATTCAGGTTTGCAGCATTATCAGTGATGATAGTTGCAGGAATACCAAAATGGTAGATAAGATTGGAGTGCACAAAATCTACCACAGCTTTCTTGGTGACTGATTTGAGTGTGATGGCTTCAACCTACTCCGTGAAGTAGTCAATAGCAACCAGTATGAATCTGTGCCCATTTGAGGCTTTCGGCTCGATCGGCTCAATGACGTCTATACCCCAAGTGACAAATGGCAAGGTGCTGAAATGGGATGTAGTTCGATGGGAGGTGCATGAATCAAATCACCATGCACCTGACACTGATGGAACTTCCGAACAAAGCTGAAGTAGTACTTTTCCATGGTTATCCAGTAATAGCCCACTCGAAGGATTTTCTTTGCTAAAACATACCCGTTCATGTGGAGTCTGCACACTCCTGCGTGTACTTCATGCATGATCCTTCCAGCCTCTTTGGCGTCAACACATCTTAACAAGTTGAGATCCCGGGTCCTTTTATACAAGACAACACCACTTAAGAAGAAACCACTTGCATGCCGTCTAATGGTTCTCTTTTGGTCTCCACTGGCTTGCTCGAGGTATTCTTGCATTTTTAGAAGCCTTTTGATGTCATGGTACCATGGCTGGGTGTTTGGTTCTGCCTCAACTGTGTTACAGTAACCGTGTATTTCCTTGATTTGGATTTCCAAGGGATCAATATGGGCATTGCCTGGGTAGGGCAACATCGAGGCTAGAGTGGCGAGTGCATCAGCTAGTTTATTGTGACAAGAAGGGATGTCCCTGAACTCTATTGACTTGAACCGCTTGCTAAGATCTTCCACATGTTGCTGGTAGAGAATAAGTTTAACATCTCGGGTTTCCCATTCCCCTTGGGCTTGCTGGATAATCAGATTTGAGTCTCACATCATCAACAACTCTTTGACGTCCTGGTCATTCGCCATATTCATACCCATGATGCAGGCTTCATACTCAGCAGTGTTGTTTATGTAGAAAAATTGAAGCCTAGTTGTGGTTGGATAGTGCTGACCAGTGGCTGAGATTAAGATTGCCCCAATTCCAATAACATTTGCATTTACCGCCCCATCAAAGAACATTTTCCAAGTATGGGTATCTTTAAAGACTGCTTCTATTGAATTTATCTCTTCATCTGGGAAGTAAGTGCTCAACGGTTGGTATTCATCATCAATCGGGTTTTCAGCCAAATGATCTGCCAACACCTGGGCTTTCATTGCCGTGCGAGTGACATAGACTATGTCAAATTCCGTGAGCAAAATCTGCCATTTTGCTAATCTCCATGTGGGCATCGGTTTCTGGAATATGTATTTCAAAGGATCCAACCGGTTATAAGATAGGTGGTGTAGGCTTGCAGATAATATCTTAGCTTCTGAGAGACCCAAGTTAAGGCACAACAGGTTCTCTCCAACATAGTATACTTAGCTTCATAGCAGGTAAACTTCTTGCTCAGGTAGTAGATCGCCTGTTCTTTCTTCCCGGTTACATCATGTTGTCCGAGGACACAGCCGAAAGAATTTTACAAGACCGTCAGATACAAGAAAAGAGTCCTCCCTGGCTCTGGTGGGACCAAGATTGGCAGATTTGACAGATATTCCTTGATCTTATCAAAAGCTTCTTGACATTCATACATCCATTTGATCACTGCATCTTTCTTTAGCAATTTAAATATGGGCTCACATGTGGATGTCAACTGAGCAATGAACCGGCTGATACAGTTTAATCTACCCAACAAGCTCATCACATCTTTCTTGGTTCTCGGAGGGGGAAAATCCCGAATAGATTTTATTTTTGTTGGATCTAACTCGATACCCCTCTGGCTAACTATACAACCCAAAAGTTTGCCCGATGGGACTCCAAATGCATATTTTGCTGGGTTCAGCTTCAAATCATATTTGTGCAGCTGCTTGAAGAATTTTCTCAAATCTCGAACATGGTCATTCTGGGTTTTGGACTTGATGATTACGTCGTCCACATACTCTTATATCTCCTGATGCATCATATCATGGAAAATGACAATCATGGCCCTCATGTAGGTTGCCCCAGCATTCTTCAGACCAAACGGCATGACTCTGTAATAGTACGTACCCCAAGGTGTGGTAAAAGCTATTTTCTCAGCATCTTCTTCATCCATCAACACCTGGTAATATCCTGCGTAATAGTCCACGAAGGACTGTATCTCATGTTTGGCGCAGTTATCAACAAGGATGTGGGTGTTGGGCAAAGGAAAGTTGTCTTTGGGACTTTCCTTTTTCAAATCTCTGTAATCCACACACACCCAAGTCTTCCCATCTTTCTTTGGAACTGGGACTATATTAGCCAATCATGTAGTGTACCGGACCACTCGGATTATCCCTGCTTTCAACTGTTTTGCGGCTTCTTCTTTGATCTTGTCACTAATGTTAGTTTTAAACTTTCTTTGCTTTTGCTGGACTGGATGGCAATTGGGGTAAGTTGGCAACTTATGAACCATCAGATCAACACTGAGCCCTGGCATGTCGTCATACGACCAGGCAAACACATCTTTGAACTCAAACAGGAGTTGAATTATTACATCCCGTGTTTTCTCGTCCGTGTGAATGCTTATCTTGGTTTCCCTGATTTCTTCAGAACTTCCCAAGTTAACCGGCTCGGTATCATTTAAGTTTGTCTTAGGTTTATTCTCAAATTGTTCCAATTCTCGATTTATTTCCCTAAAAGCCTCTTCTTCATCATATTCCTGTTCTTGGTTCATTATTTCACAATTAGACAGCGTGTTTGGATCTGGGCTTGAAGTTCGCAAACATGTCATGTTATTTAAAGCCGCATTATTAGAACTGAAAGAAGAAATAAAAGAGAAAAATTAACAAAATAAAAAAGAATAAAGAAAGACGAACGATGAAATATTGATTTCATTTCTTGGAATTTGAAGATAACATGGTTTACATTTGCAAATTAAAAGAAAATAAACTAAAGAAAACATCCGAGTTACACCCTAAAATAACTCGCGATGCAGAAAAAGTGGCAAGAAATGTCTACCCGGACTCCCGCCTGATCGGGAATGGCGTAGCCTTCCAATTCTGTAGTTTGGCATTTGGTCCCATATACAGCACCTCAGCGGTGCTGGAGCCCTCTCATGGTTGTACCATGTAGGTTTCATATAGTATCTTTCTCATTGCCCCACATATTTCCTCAATCTCTTCGACCGTAAAGGCCTCATCCTCCTCTTCTTTATTGTAGTTTGGCTTGACAAAGGACTCGTACGGATGTGGCAGTGGCTGAGGTAAAACCCATCCATTATTCTTCCTGTCGTCCGCCCATTTTATATCATCTGGAGTAGGTTGGAAGCCTACCCCGAAGAACTTCTCAGTGGTAGGCGGGGTAACTAGTTCAGCTATTCCTTGCAGGGATTTTCCAAGTCCCTTCCCCGGTTTGAAGCCATGTCGGATCATTTCCTTGGCCACCATGATTGAGGCATTGGAAATAAAGGGTTGAGGCAAGGGTTTTCTTCTTCGTACTGGTCTGCCACCACAACTTCAAAGGCCTAATAAATTATGTGCCCACTGCCTTCTCTCGCTTCAAGACATGGGATTGATGGGTCCCGATAAATTGATTGTTCATCCTCCCTGTGGACCACAATATCTTGATCCTCATGCTCGAATTTTACCATTTGATGAAGAGTGGAGGGTATTGCTCCTGCTGTGTGGATCCATGGCCTTCCCAAAAGAAAGTTGTAGGATGTGTCCATATCTAGAACCTGGAAAGTCACCTCAAAGTCTACCGGGCCAATGGTCAGAATTATATCGATCTATCCAATCGTATCCCTTTTTATACCATCAAAAGCTCGTACACAGACGTTGTTGGGACGAATCCTTTCAGTCCCACTTTCCATGTGCTGTAGAGTTGAGAGTGGGCAGATTTCCACCCCACAGCCTCTGTCCACCATAACCCTTTTCACGTAGTACCCTTCACATTTGACAGTTAAGTGCAGGGCTTTATTATGTGCGACCCCTTCCGGAGGCAAGTCATTTTTGCTGAATGAAATCGGGTTGATAGTGAAAAATCTTTCTGCCATTCTTTCTAATTGCTCCACAGTAGTCTCAGCTGGCACGTATGCCTCATTAAGGGTCTTGATTAGTACCTTCTGGTGTTCGGGGGACTTCATCAGCAAAGATAGAAAGTGGACTTGTTCCGGAAATTTTCGGAGCTGGTCAATCACTTCATAATCCGCCATTTCATTTTCTGAAAGAACGCCTCCGCCTCTTCGGCACTCAGGGGTTATTTTAGATGGGAAGCGCTTTTTAGTGGCGTTGTTCACTTCTTCCAAGCTGAAGTACTTTTCAACAGGATAATTTTCTTGAACCTCCCCTGAGATTTCCTTGCCCTTATAAGTCACCTCTGTTTTATGGTAGTTCCAAGGCACCGTTGTAGGATCTGTCATGGGCTTCTGTGGCGCGCGGCCAATAACTACGAGCTCACTCAGCCTTGGTGGATTAGTTGGCCCCCCCACTACATAAGCTCCCTTGGGCACATACATCTGGATTGCCTTGTTCAGTTCAAATCTCTTGGGAGGACTCAAAGTCAACTGCTTTTCCTTGCGGCCCCGCGGGACATAGAGAACAACATCTTTGGCGGGCGTTGCCCCAGTTCCTGCTTCAATTTTCTTTTCTGATTTTGCATGGGTGGCTTTGTTCCTTTTCTCCCTTTTGTCTTGTTTCGGGGAAGTTTTTGATTTTCTCTCTACATCAGCAATGGCAATTATGGCCTTCAATGCCGGGTCAAATTCTTTATCCTCACAAATCATTCCGATTACTGGCCCGTTGTTGTGGGTTATTAGTCACATTTGGGGCATCCTCATCCCTTAGCATTATCTTTCCCTGTTCTATCAAGTTCTCCATTGCTCTTTTCAAGGTCCAACAATCATCCGTATCGTGCCCTTCTGCCCCTGAGTGATAGGCACATCTGACACCAGCTCTGTAAGCGAGTGATGCTTGTTTTGCCTTGTTTGAGGAACTGTCTATAGTAGAACCATTTGGACAATCTTTAGAAACAGACTGGAGTAGGATTCACCGATTGGTGTAAAAGTTTGCCTCCTGGGTGGCTCACGAGGGGGGGGGGGGGAAAGTTATTATGTGGAGGATGGGAGTTGTAGTGGTTTTGGTGAGGAGGCTGGTTCTTGGAAATGGAGCTTGGTTTCTGTTGGCTTGTTGCTGAGGCCAGACAAAAGTTTGAGCATTCATGATCGCATATGGCTGAGGAGCATAGTCCATGTCCTGGTGAGGGTAATAATGCTGAGGGGTTCTTTCTGGGAACATAGATCTGGGAGCACGGTGTCTTCTTGCACCCGATGATGCCATGGATGTTTCTTCTTTCTTCTTTCCCTTTGCTACTCCTCCAAACCCGCCCTGAATGGCTTGGGAGGTTGCACTAATAGCGGATTGGCGTAGAATTCTGTCTGTTTTCTATCCATTTTCCATTATTTTCCGATTTTGATGGCTTTCGCGAATGGTTTACCCATAGCTGACATCATATTTTCGAAGTAGTCGGCCTCCTGAGTTTGGAGGAACACTGTGACCATTTCGACCTCGTCCATCAGAGGTTTTACTCTGGATGCTTGCTCACGCCATTTGATTGCGTACTCCCAGAAGCTCTCCGAGGACTTCTTTTTCAAGTTTTCCAATGAGTTTCTGTCTGGAGCAATGTCTGTATTGTACTGGAATTGTCTGACAAAGTCTCTAGCAAGGTCATCCCAATTGTGCCAACGAGATATATCTTGATCCATGTACCACTTGGAGGCAATACCAACTAGACTTTCTCCAAAATAGGCAATAATTAATTCTTCCCTTCCTCCGGCCCCTCGCAATTGATTGCAATATTTCTTGAGATGAGCAATAAGATCCCCATGCCCGTCGTACTTTTCAAACTTAGGAGTTTTGAATCCTAACGGTAAGTGCACGTGAAGGAACATGCATAAATCAGCATAGGATACACTTTTCTGCCCACTCAGACCCTGTATGTTCTTGAGGCTCTGCTCCAGGCTTCTCATCCTCCTTGCAATTTCTTCCTGTTCGGGAATTTTGGGAGTCTTTTCCTATCCTGTTATGAACTCAAATGGAGATGGCTGAGGATAAGTATAAGTGGGGAACTGAGAAGGCTCCATTTGGAAGGTAGGTGTTTGGAATGTAAAGGCTGAAGGATCCAAAGTGGGCCTAGGCAGTGCAGGTTGTGTTGTGGCTAAGCATGGGGGAGCGATGAAGATATTGGAGGCCGCTCCGGACATGAACACTTGGGGGTGAACCTCAGAAGTTGTTTGTGATGACCCGACCTGTCGTCTCATGAGAACCGCCCTATTTCCCCCATTTCCTGCTTTGTTATGCTTCATTATCAATGTCTTGTGTGAACGAGTTGAATTGGGTTGATTTTTGGAAGGCAATGAGACACTTAGTCTCTTTAAAGAAGGCTTGTTTTGGAAAAGTCAACCGGATGTTGACCTATGAGTTAGAGGGCTCGGATGTGGATTCCGACAATTCAGTTAGCTTCGGGGGATGATTTGTGACTTAGGAGTGTGATCGGAAGTAATTTTGGAGGTCCGATGTAGAATTTGGCTTGAATTGGTGAAGTTAGTATTTTGGCGAATTCCGGTTGATAGGTGAGATTTTGATCTGAGGGTCGAAATGGAATTTCGAGAGTTGTTGTAGCTTCGTTAGGTGATTTGGATATGTGTGCAAAATTTCAGGTTATTCGGAGGAGATTTGGTTGGATTTTTTATCAAATGCGTGTTTCGGAAGTTTTAGAAGAACTTAGGCTTGAATCCGATGTAAATTTGGTGTTTTGATGTTAGTTTTGGTGCTTTGAGAGTGAAAATAAGTTTTAATGATCATATGTGACATGTTAGTATGTTCGTATGCGGTCCCGAGGAGCTCGGGTGAGTTTCGGATAGGTTTGGGGTGCGTTGTGCTCGTTTTTCTTATGCTTCGACGTCGTTTCTTCAAGCATAAATGATATCATATTGAACAAATGAGCTCCTATTACTATTTTGAATGAAGCATTACATCCGTATTGTAATTACGGACCCGTAGCAAAAAGAATTGTCGAATTTGGACATCGTATGAGGATATTATGGCCATTTTACCAAGGTTGCCCAGATTTTCAGGTTAATAACGAAATTGCCCCTGACGGCGTATTAAAAACCCGTACTATTTGCATATCTTAAAACCTACATATATCCTTTATTATAAGGTCAAATTGAGTGATTCAAAATCCTAAATTCATTATAATTTCACAAGGAATCCATTGGGAGTAGTAAAATGCGTGAACAGTATACCTACAATGAGCAGGTCGAGTTTTCTTCCAATTTTTGAACGGGAAGAAGCTTCTGAGGTGATTTTTAAGAGAGAAAATCAGTGGGTATCACAGAGGTAAGTGATTTAATTATTAAAACTCGTGTATGGGTGATTATAATTTATAGAACATAATCCCAACCTTTAAGTCATGAAAAACAGTAAAAAAAATAGGATTTTGGGGGCCTGAGATTATGAGACCTTTAGGGGTCGATTTGAGGTGACAAACGGACTCCGATTTTGGTGTTCTTTATATATACGTAATCGGGAGAATATGAAGAACACTTTTCTATAAAAAAATTTGAGTTTCGAGAAGTGGGCCCGGGACTCGAGTTTTGTCAATTTTGGGATTATTGATGTTTTTTGATTATTTTCGATTGGGTATTGATCCTATAGCATAATGTGACGTATTCATTGTGGTTTTGGTCAGATTCGATGCTCGAGGAGGTCCATTTGAGAGGCAAGGGCATAGCAAGCTAGGATTTTGGCCGGCTTGAGGTTAGTAATAGATGTAAATGCCGTGTTGAGGGTTTGAAACCCCGAATTTGCACATTGTAGTGCTATGTTGAGGTGACTTGCACGCCGGTTAATGGGCGTGGGGTAGAGCACCATCGGGGATCGTGACTTGGTCCGCCCCGCTTAATAAAATAACTACCTAATTGATTGAAGCTTAGTTGATATCCTTATAAAAATGGATTAATTATCATAATTTGGCCTCGTGCCAACTGATTGAATCCTTCAGGGATTGCTCTTACTGGTTTCTTACTTTTTTTTTCATGTAATTGAACTCAGTCCTAGTATTAAATACTGCTTTGCAAACTCAGCCACTTTTTCTCAAACATGGAACTTAAATAATATTTCTAATGAAGTTTGGGCTGAATATTTATATATTATTGTGCCCGAGGGGCTTATATGATTCTGGACTGAGTATGGGATCAGGCTGTCGCCGCAACAGTATTGTATTGATATTGATATTGATATGAGGCTTAGGGCCCAATGGATGCCACGAGATGGCTTGATATTCCGCTTGGTCTGTAAAGGGCCCCTCCCAGAGTCTGCACACCCCTAGTGAGCGCCGTCGATGATAAATAAATGGAGCGGGTTGCACGCCGCAGCGGGTACTAGAGAGTACCGTACTATTTTTTGCATTTCTTAATTGATTGTCATTCATTTACTTATCCGTTGCAGCATCATTGTTTTCATTGGTTTATTGAGTTGATATTATCTGGATTGAACTGCTGTAATTATAGCTTACATTGTGCCTATCCAGGATTTCTTACTCTCAGCCTTTATTTATGTTTATTACTCTCTGGGTTGGAAGTACTCACATTACTCTCTGCACCTTGTGTGCAGATCTAGGTGCACCCACTGAGGCTGAGTGAGGATTTCTCTGCCAAGCATCATATCTGGGAGCATCAAGGTAGCTGCATGACATCCGCAGTCCTGATCTTCCCATCTAACCTATTTGCTTTATTTACGCATTTCTTTAGAGCAATATGTAGTAGGTTGACACCCGTGTATTAGAGGCTCAGACTTGTGATACCGGATTCTTCGGGCTATGTAGTAGTATTTCTATTTGGGTTTTCCGTATGTTTTAATTATATTTCATAGTTTCAGTATTATGACTTAGTAATTATTTGTGTTAATTGAATCATGAACTGTATAAAAAGGGTTAAGGTTGTTGAATTGGTCGGGCTTGCCTAACAGTGTATTGGACGCCATCACTATCGGGGTTGGGGTCGTGACAGTGTTCCCACTAAATGAGCTGATATGGTGGGTTGTCCCAGTGGGGTGTTTGATGATTGATTGGAACATTAGAGGTACCCCTTGATCTCGGAAACAGTTCAGGGAATCCCGGGATTGCAGTTAGCGGCTCTCTTCCATTCGCCCAGGCATCCCACATTTCCATGACCCGAAGGCGCAAGATCCTGTTCTCTTCAACCGCTATAGATTCTGATGTCGGGATGCTCGAGATTGGGCTATCATCTGCGATTGGAAGCGTTGGCAAGGTCATTTCTGAAGACATTCCAATACTCCCCTTTGATCTAGTAAAGTATGGATGTGCAGCCAGTTTACCACGAAAACCAACCACCGTTCTATAAAAACCTGGGCTGGGAATTGACAGCAACAAACAGTTAGTTTGAGACAAACAACAGATAGGTAATCGTACGTTGGAGTGTGATGCCCCTATATAGTTAGATAAGTTTCTACATATTTTGCAACGGTTGCATGCTTCATCCCGGCTTTTCCTTCCATTTTTCTTCTTTTGATTTCCAGTCTCTCTTTTTCCTACTTTTCCTTTCTTTTGCTATTTTTTTCCTCTCATTTTTTTTCTTATTGGATCTATTTACAAAATATGACCGAATCCGATGAGGATTGCCTACGTATCACGATGCCACGTGAATCAGATTATTACGTAGTTCAAGAAAAATAAATGCAAAAAATAAGGAAACATTTTTTTAGGAATTTTCAAAAACTTTTATTTCAAAAACGAAACCCCGGCTTTGCAGATACGAACTTTTATCACTTCAAGGAAAAAGATTTTAAGGTTGTGCCTGCTAACTGTTGAAAATGACCCAAGGTGATTGTTCTTGCAAAAACAGCCTTCCGGCGCCCTTTCGGGGATATTCGGCTTATTTTAAAACAAGAATGGCATCACCCGACTTATTTGTGATTAAAATTTTATTATTTTTGGTTATTTTTGCAAAAAAGGAAGTTAGACCCGATGAGGGTTGCCTACGTATCCTACATCCGGTGAAAATTAAACTGGCGTAGTTCGGGAAGATTTGACAAAACCAACTATTTTTTTAAAACAAAAATCTTTCCTTTTCTTTTCTTTTCTCAAAAATCCGGCAGAGTTTCAGTACCATTTGGGTACTGGTTTTTCAACACAGGTGATTACCCTAACATCGCTATTCTCTTTTCAACTCTATCCCATTATTTACAAGCCGGTCAACATGCAAATCCGAAGCAAATAAATGCACAAGTAGCAAGTAGGATGCATCAGGATGGTCTTTTCATTTTAGGGACACTTGTCCTAGAAGGACCCAACCCCTGTGTTGAGTCCCCTAAGTCAAATGCATGTAATGCAAACAAACGTTCCTACTAGGGATCCAACATGAGGCTTTGTTATACTAGGTTTAAAACCTGGGTTTATTGTTCTAGACCTGGCTTACCCGAGCGGACAACTCGAGCCGGGGGGGCAGCGTACCGGGAATACAGAAGCTTCGCCAGCTTAGCAACTTGTCCGAACCTCGTTCTAAAATGCGATAAGACTCTAAGCAGAAGAGAAGTCATATGAAGTGCACCCTTCTCCATGATGTAGAAGACTCAGAGAGAGGAGGGGTTTCGTACCAGTTTATATATACAATTCACCAAATATACAAGCGGTAAAGATTTTAGCATATTAGGATGAAACATGTAGGAAAATCAGATAAAGCCAAATATAACAGCTATTCTAAGCTCGAATTCTTAAACACTAAACCGAAGTTCTGGGTTCGTATCCCCAGCAGAGCCGCCAGAGCTATCGCACCTCCTTTTTTACACACCCGAAGGTAGCACAAATGAGTTTTTCCAATTTAAGTGACATTATTCGAAATGGGATAATTTATTCAATTTATTCAGAGTCGCCACTTGGGATGGTTTGTTTTCTGGTGTCCCAAGTCACCGGTTTATTTTAAATCCTAAATTGAGGAAGATTTCGACTTTCCTTTTGAAGTCTGCGAACCAGAAATTCTGAATGAGTAATTCTATTAACCCGAGGGAAAGTGTTAGGCACCCCCAGATTCCGTGGTTCTAGCACGGTCACTTAAACTATCATAATTGGCCTATTATCTGATTTTAAAATATGGTTTAACCTACGATGCCATTTTAAATTATTTACCGCTTTTAACTAATTTCAAAGAAGATTGAACGTCATTTAAAACATGTCTTTGGATCGCGTCACATGAAATACACCCGCAATCCGAAACATATTTTATTCAATATTTTAGTATTTGGATTTGGGTACCATGAAATGTACACCCGAGTTTAGGAAGGTAGAATTATTAAATAACGCGCCTAAAGCAACTAATGCGTTGTTAACTTTGCGAGGGCCATGAAAACTTGCTATATGGCACGCCTCGAATTCTAAGTATTTTAAAGAAAATAATTAAAGAGGGCCACGCATTTGTGATTTTATTTGGCATGGCGCACCTCAACTCTATTTTTAAAGGATGTCCTAACTAATGCTCGTAGAGTCATGAACTGTTATTGTCTATTATGATTCTCCTCCATTCTAATTAAAGGACATAACCAATTAATACTAAATGCAGCTAAAGTTCTATTTAATTAATTAAGGGCTTATATGGGCAAGAATCGATTTTTAGACAGAGAAGTATCCAGGCCTTCTACAAATGAATCAGCAGCCCAACATGAGGGGAATGGTCTAGGTTCATTTACAAGGATATGCAGACTTGGGCTTAAAGTCAGGCCCAGATTCGAACAGGAACTACTTCAATCATTGAAAGAGGTCCTTAATTCGAATCTCCTGCTTAGCTTGGAAAGCCCAATACTCATATTTAATTATAAAACTATTAAACATAAAAAAAAGACAATCCAGGACTTTCAACACATTGGTCTCGAAGCGAGCCCAGTCATGGCCGATGAAAAGAAATATACTTCTAGTTCCATTTGTAAAAAACTGTCCAATTTTGGGCTCGAAGATGAGTCCAATTTCCATTCCTTGTGCCTGAACGATCAATACCATGCAAATAAAATAAAGGCATCAATATTTTATTGGGCCTGGTCTTGAACTTATATATAAGCTCTATTACTGAAAAGAAACCAGCTCCAATTTGAAGGTATTATAACTGAGGGACTCAAGCTCGAATCCCTGGAGGTATCCAACTAATGATTAATTTCATTACTTATGACTGATTGCTGAAAACAACAACTATCAGTAAGAAATAACGTTTAATTCAAAACGGTTTGACTATCTTAACACTCACATGAGGCCCAGAATTCAAATCTAAAATTCATACATAACAACCCCTTTAAATTACCAGAACACACGCTCGACTGCAAATATTCATGCTGGAATTCGAACTTAGGCTAAGCTCACATGGTATAAAACCTCAAACCAAACTAAATCTCTCTCAATACCAAGTGATAACAAAATCGAGGGCATAAATCAGTATCCAGAACTCTTAATGAGTTCATATTCATCAATAGAACATGCATAAAGAAGTATAAGAAGATCAAGCTAATCTAAATAACTTTAAAGGTGCAGAATTATTGAATAATAATTACATTAGTATAAATCTCTTTTCAAATGGACTAATCTTCATATTCATTCACTTTCATACATTGGGTAAGATGAATACTTGAAATTGAAGGAACAAACAGATAAAGAGGATCAACAATTTGAATTTCAACAGAGATTGACAGCAGCACAAACAGCCCAGAGATGATTAGGAGAAGCCAATTTAAACCAAACTTCAAACCACACAGTGTCACTAAAACCCCAACTATCAAAATCCAACCCAAACTGAACCAAAACACTCGAGTACCAAATAGATTCAAATCATTTTAAGCTTCAGTTGCTCATGAATTATTTCAGAATGAATATCTCAGAAATTTCAGGGATTTTCTTTAATAGAACAACGAATTTTTTGAATTTCTCAGCTGCCTATATTTTTCTACTTTTTAGCTCTTAAAATCTGATGTATTTTCAGCTCTTCTCCCCCTTTTTGCAAGGCAAGAATGCCATACCTTTATATGCAAGCGATTAGGGCAGCCCTGCTGATTTTAGTTTACCCCTTAGGTCCTGTTTTGATTTTTGCTTTTTGCTTAAAAGTCCCTAAAATTCTGACTTGTTACTCAAGTTATACTACTCAAAACCAAAAATTGAAATTAAAACCCCACACTAGAAGCTTCTAGGGGCTTCCTATTTCTGTTACTGCAAGATTCTCTAAGGCTATTCCCTAATTACCCCTGAATTTACCCCTTGAACCTCACAGAACAAACTTATATGGGTCTGTATATTTCAAGTCTTGGGCCCCAAATCTTCATGGCCTAAACCAATTGAATTCAAACCCAAACCCAAAACCAGCATACCAAACTTATTGGTCTAAATGACCTGCTGAGTCATAAGACTCATGAGGTCTTGGGCTAAAAAGGAAAAATAGGAAAAATAAAAGGAATTCGGATAAAATTCAACACAAACTTAAAATCATGCTACTGACTCAATGCTAACGTGCTCAAGAAAAATAGTTTCGGAGAACCAGAAAAATAAGAACAAAAAATAGAAGAATGATAAAATAGAACCTAAAAAATGAAAGGAAAGCACAAAAAGAGAAAGAAAATACCTAAACGGGCTTGGACATGCACAGAAATGAATCTCAGACCTTCAATTTTTGTCTAATTCTGACGTTAGTCGTGTGTTCTTATCAAGAACACAATACTAATGTCAAAACAAACCCAATCATCCATGAAATCTTGATTTTAAAAAAAAAGGTTTGGACTCAGATTCGAAATTTGAGGGATTTGGCTAAGATTCGAAGGTTGTGAGTTTGAGTTTGGGGATGAGGAGTTCATGGTGGTCAAGGGGTGTTGATTTGGGCTTGAACATAGGCGGCGGCGCCACCGACGAACTGTGGCGACGCTAGGGTTTACATTTTTAAATGAGGATTCGAGGAATTCTGGATATGTTTGAGGAAAAACAATTGTGGATTCGAGATGAGGAGGTCAAGGTGAGCTTGTGGTGTTAATTTGGTTGAGATTGGAGACTCGCCGCCGCCGTAGGCGATTTCCGGCGGCAGCAGACGGCGGAGGTGGTGGAAGTTGTCTCTAGGGTTCGAATAGAGAAGAGGCGAAAGGTGTAGGGGGTGTCGTTAGGACACTTATATATCAAAGACACCCTAGCTTCCTGGCCGTTAGATCATGAAACCTCGACGACCAGAATTAATCAAGGAGAAACGGCGTCGTTTTGGTTATGTGGGTGATGGACCGGGTTTGGACGTAGGTTTGAGCTGGTATGGGGCTTGCTTGGACGGGTTCATAGGGTTTGGCTATTGGTCTTGGGGGACTAGAATCGAAGACTTCCCAAATTGGTCTCTTTTTAATTAAAGAAGACCTAATTTCCTCTCTTCTTTTTTAATTCCTTTTCTTTTAATTCCCTTTTTTATTTATTTCTTTTCTAAAATAAAAAATAAAAATCTGAATTAAATCCTAGGACCTAATTAAACTAATTTAACCTAAATGATGATTAACACAATTAATTAAAAAAACTAAAGGAAAACTAACAAATCAACGCTAAAAATAAATTAATTTTTTGTAATTTTTGTATTTTTGTAAAACCCTAATTACTAATTAATTTAAAATATGTAAAATTAAATCTCAAATGCGCATGCAACATATTTTTGTATTTTTGTGAATTATATAAATTAAAAATACACACAGAAATACAAATAAACATGAAAATTATGCAATTAAATCCTAAAAATTAAATAATTAAAAAAAATCCTAATTTTGGGAATCCTGTAGGAGTAAATCATGCGAGGCAAAAATCACGTGCTTACACTGATATGTTCTGGAATTTATACTTGCTTCTTCTTTTTCAGAGAAGTTGCATTTGGCATAGGGATGCAATAAGAAAATTAAATAATTCTATTTATTGGTAGTTTGTGGGTCCTATCCTAAGTTAAAGTTGCTTCATGATTCAATTTACAATTTGAATTGTAATGTTTAGGTTGATAGATTTCATGAAGAATGTGATTTATGATGTTGGAAGGCTTTTTTTAGGCAACTATTTATGTACGCTTCTCCCTTCCCCAGCTTCTTCTTTCTCCCCTCCACCTTCTGGTTGTGAATGGAGAAGGGATATGAGATGGACAAGGAAGAAGAAATCCGTGAATTTGAGGGAAGAGAGGTGAGATTGAGATATTGTTTTTCTTTTTCTTTTTCTTTAAGGAACTAGTATATAATAAGTGTTTTTAGTAGATAAAATATAAAAAATAGCATGGAATATGATGTGGCATCCACATCAAGCAAGTGAGATACACACACGGTCGTAGGGGTTTAATATATAGATTTTGAACAAGTTGAAGTGTCTGGATAAAAAAAGTGAAGTAGGAGGACCGGCATGACAAAGTGACACAAGTATAGGTGCCATTTAGGTCATTCTGCCTTTAAACAATTTAGGGTATTTTAGTAAGCTTATCCGTTATAGTACAGTATGATATAATCAAACCAAGTAGCAAAATATTATTTAACAATAACAAATAATACAATCTATCCAAATATTGTATTCATAAAACGATACGATACAATACAGTACATTATATTATAAAACGAAGGGAAACAATGATCCAAACAGAGTATTAAAAAATGGCTTCTAAGCAGTAAGCACGACTTTTAAGTGTTGTAGCTTGTTTTATAGATAAGCAAAGTTGTTGAAGTATTTGGTAAACAAGTAGAACTTTTTTCTATTAAAAATACAAAAATATCCTTCAAGTTGTTAATAATATAAATAAGCTAATTACTACAATATATTTTATTCTGGATTAATACAAATAAAAAATAATTTATATTAAATTTAATTTCAATTTAATTTATGACTTTAGATAAATTTTATAACTATAATTTTTGAATGCTCATTTTTAACCGCTTTTAATCAAGTAAACTTTTATAAAAGTATCAACCTACTTAAAATACCAAATTATTTTGTTGAATTCCCCGTTTCCTTTTTCTCCATTTACTCTTGACAAATTAAAGATGCAGTTACATCCTTTGAAAGTAGAAGGAAGCTCATCATGGCATTAGCTGCTCTTTTTGGAAGGCAAGTAGAAGCCGATTCGGTATGCAACCTTAATTCAATTGCAATTGTATGTTTGTTGATTCTAATGCTCCTTTCTTTTTATGCCAGGTACGGTAACCATTGACTTATATGCGGACAAATACATAGAAGTAATTTCTCTCTTAATAAATTTTTTAAAATAAATTTAACAAATGTCTAAATAAAATAATCTTTTAAGGCGTGTTGGTGATCATAACCAGTTAGTGTTTTTACTCTACAATTATGAGTATCAAGCTTCACAAATTTTACTAACAATCAAATCACGAAGACCCATCCAAACGAGATCATTTTTCTCTTCCACATTTTTCCACATTTATATTGTTATTAGTTCTCGAAGATGTACCAACATCATGATCAACAAATGGAACATATCTCTCATTCTCAGATGCTGGGAATGCATCATCCATATTGCATTTCTTTTTAATATAGTTATGAATGGCCATAGTAGAAAGTACGATGTCTCTTCAAGTGTCAATGTGATAGACATGTCTCGCAAAATAGACCATCTTGCTTTCCAAACTCCAAATGTGCTCTCTACGATATTTCTACAAGAAGAATGCAAATAGTTAAATTTTTCAATTCGTCCTCTTGGTTCTCGCAATACTCTTGTTGCACCGCGGCAGAATTGTGCTAGGTGGTATCTCGCTTTATCTCTTCTCTACGGAGCCATGTATCCCTTCATGTGCGGATATCCTATATCAACTAGATAATACTTACTTCCAATTGGACGTGAAAAGTTGAGTTTTGGTCTACGAAAGGGCCTCACCAATTAAACGATTATCATGAGATGCTCCTTCCCACCCAGCCCATGCAATGTAAAAGACATATTAAAATCTACGACAACACGAATATTTTGAGTCGGATAACCTTTACGTCCAATATATGGTATCTCTCGACCCTATGGTAATCTTGCTTTAACTTGTATGCCATCAAGTGCTCCAATACAAGTATAAATATAACTTAAGTTAGTAATACTTATAAAAGTTAAGTTATAAGTTTAATAAAAAATAATTAGGTAAAATTATTACTTACTCTAAAGAAAGGGAAATATCGTCCATTATATGGCTTGTGGACTTCTGCGCCATCATTATAATTTGGATGTGGTCTTATAATATCTCTCGCAAGATCACAAATTAAATAACCTTTAAAATACTATGAAAGTGTCTATAAATTATTTCTCCTGAATGCTGAAAAATTTTCCGTACCAATCGATTTCCAGCTCTTTTAAAGTGCATTTCATTCTAATACTACTAATTTTCTCATTGGGGCAATTTTAGGATAATTTTCATTAGTGGCTCTTAGACTGATTTCAATGGAAATATAGTTCCATCAACTTGAGAATCATTTGATTCAATTTTTTTTGGTAATCCCTGATTCTTAAATACTAAGATTTTTATTTTTCACAATCCGAGACAAGTTCCCTTTATGTATGCTTCTTTCAATTGTTCCATTCACTACTAAAGAATCTTAGAACTAAAACTAACAATAGTAGTATTAACAATATTAGAAGAAGCGAATGGCGAAGAAATGAGGGTACTATTATCATTGTAACTAAAACCACTAAAAACAAGCCATAGAAATGGAGATTTGAAGGAGTAATTGAACAGTAAAATACAAAGGAAAATAAAGGAAGATGCAAGAAACAAACCAAAATCAAAAACAACTATCTTACAAATTTAGACGAGAATAACGTCGTAATATCAATAAATTATCACGATTACAATAAAGGTCGAGAAGAACTTACAACGAGGATTGATTTTTACTGAAATGCTAGAGGAAAAGTGCAGAAAAATAAAGATGAAGTAGAGAGGAAGAGGAAAGAAGAGGAAAGTGTGTCTTCGAAGGAAATATGAGAAGTATTGTTTTAAGGTTTCTTTTACTGAGAAAAAATTTGGTATTATAAAAATTTATAATGGACAAGAAATTAATTTTATTGAACATACTAAAATGGCTTTTAAGCCAAATTGTAAAAGTTGGGATCAGCCAACTTGGTGTTTTTATTTTTTTAAAGTATTTTTTAGCTTTTTATAAGTATATGTTTTGGGAAATTTTCATTCCTATACCATATAGGAAACTATATTACGAAAAATGTTCATGATTTACAAATTACCCGCCCTGCTAACAGTTTTTCTACAAAATATAAATACCTCATTTAAAACAGAATCCTGTTAGTTGTACAATTCCTTTAATAGGCGCGCGAATGTTGGGATATTAAGGATTCTTCCAGATTTTATCAAACGCAAATCTCGCTATTAAATTTTGCCCGTTTCTCTCCAAAATTCACTACTCTGTTTTTACGGCAATACTTTGTTTCACTTGTTTTTCTGATTTCACAAATCAAAAGCGACTAAATTAGCTAAAATTCTTCTGTAACAACCGTAATTATGTCGAAAATCCCAATTATGCTTTAACTGAATCGGAATTGGGATAACTATAGGAGATATAGAGACTTTCAGGTCGATGAAATTGTAGTCAGCGAGGATGCGAGTTATAGCCTATTGAATTCTATGTATAACAGTACGTGATTTCAATTTGGAATTCAGTATCACAGATCCGAACACAGTTGCAGGTTTGTTCTATTACATTACTATCAAATTTTGGTTATATAGTACTTATCTACAAATTATCTACAATTTTTCTACAAAAAAACTACATGTCAAAGTCTATATATGTCACGATCCAATTTTTCCTCCGTTGGGTTTCGTGATGGCACTTAATCGTAAGGACTATGAAAGCCTACTAAAATGCGGAATAACAAAAATAACCAATAACAGCTAGAATTATTCTAAGATGAATCCCTTATACATTGAACAACTTCCTAAAATCCGGTAGTACAAGTCACAAGCCCATCTAAGAGAAATTACACAAAATAATACATCACGGCCCCGAAACAAAAGGAGCAAATGGAAATAAATACGAATGAAGGTGACTCCGAAGCCTGCGAACGCAGCAGCAGGACTACCTTGAGTCTCCTCGGCAAGAATCTGCACAGCTACTAGCAAAAATAATACCTGGATCTGCACACAAAAAGAACATGCAGAAGTATAGTATGAGCACACCACAACAGTATCCAGTAAGTATCGAGACTAACCTCGGTGGGGTAACGACGAGGAACAGTCAAGACACCTACTAGTCAAATGAATTGTACAGGATATGGTAATAAAACATCAATATAAAGATAATGAGGTGATATCAACCGCGGAGAGAAAATTCAAGTACAAATAGTATAATCAATAAAGGGAGAGTGCAGATAATAACAAACAGAAACCAAGTAAACCAGATAACCCAAGCAATTCAACAATGACGTAATAAAGACGGAGACAAGTAAGAATGTATCCAATTAAAGAAAACAATGTCAACTCAATCAATCACATCCTGTTTAATACACCATCCCGACCATTTCAATCCTTGATTTCTCATATCATAATCTCAACTTTCAAACTTTCAGCACATATGGTACTTCGTGCCCACATATCTTCCATTTCACTCTTAACAAAAAAATTCACATGATATACAATACAAAATGTCCTTACAAATTCACTTGAGATGTTCAAGAAGTCTTATTTACATAATATAAATTAAATTTAAGTTTTTAAATAAGTTTGGAAAATCTACGAGAAAAAAAGAAGTTGTTTTTAGAAATCATTCAAGGAAGAAAGTACCCCTTTAAATTTAAAATACAACATCGGAAGAATTATTACCTTTAACAGGGGAGTTGATAACTTAAAACTTAGTAGAAATTTTTTTTTAAGAAAAATACAACCTCTGACGATTTAAGGGGCTATAATGGAGAAACTAATTGAATTAACGATGTAACAATTATTGAAGTTTAAAGTATTGGAACGTGTATATATATATATATATATATATATATATATATATATATATATATATATATATATATATATATATATATATATATATATATATATATATAGAGAG
>MU704085.1:271278-282161 GCA_026770625.1 Nicotiana glauca
TGTTGTCTCAACATCCGCACCTCTTCACTCAACCCATTATCCCGTTCATCCACCTGTTGTCGGGTACCAGTACCAATCACATCAATTCTATTATTGTTTGCCATTGCCTTTTGTTGTCGAGAAGAATTACCACTTTGGGAACCACAAACCAACCACCTTTCTGGAATGACAACATGAAACCACCATGTTAGTGTTAGGGCATTGATTTTCCCTTTTCTTTCTTTGTTTTCCTCTATTTACTTTTCTTTTTGCCTTTATGTGGATTTTCCTTTTTTTTTTCTTTTGATTATGGTCGAATCCTATGTGGATTGCCTACGTATCATGACCCCGCATGAATTAGACCGAGCGTAGTTCTTGCAAATTAATGCAAAAATAAAGAGATATTTATTGGGCATTTCAAATTTGTTTTCTTTGAAGGGAAACTACAGAAGCAGACTCCAACTACAAACTCGATGATTAACACTAGATCCAGAGTACATCAAAACTTCACATCTTGGGGCCCATGGGGCATCACTCGGCATCTCCACAGGCTTCCGCAAGACTGAGAATGTTTCAATGTCGACTGAGACTATTTTAAACAACAATTGGCAATGTAATGACTTATTTTGACAAAGTGGCTATTTTTTGCAAAATTTCGTTTAAAAAGCTACAAACTCAAAATTTCTCATCCTGGGGCCCATGGGGCATCACTCAGCATTGCCACAGGCCAACACAAGAATGATAAGGTTTTAATGTCAATTGTGACTATTTTCACAAAATTGGCCATGTAATGGCTTATTTTGGCAAAGCGGCTATTTTTTTAAAAATTTGTTTCAGAGGATACACACTCGATGATCAAAATTTCTCATCCTGGGGCCCATGGGGCATCACTCAGCATCACCACAGGCCAACGCAAGACTGAGAAAGTTTTAATGATAATTATGGCTATTTTAGCAAAAAACGGCCATGTAATGGCTTATTTTACAAAGTGGTTATTTTTTGTAAAGTTGATAGATGACCCAAACTTGATTTTGCAGATACGGCCTTTCAGCATTTCCGCAAGGGATATTTCAAGGCTGTGCCCGAAAATTATTCAAAGTGACTCAAAGTGGCTATTCTTGCAAAAACGGCCTTCCGGAGTCCTTTTGAGGGATATTCGGCTTATTTTAAACAAGAATAGCTTCACCTGACTTATTTATAATAAAATCAAAATTTTGACATTTTTTGGCTATTTTTGCAAAAGGGGTGGTTGGACCCGTCAAGGGTTGCCTACGTATCTCACACGTGGTGAGAATCAAACCAGCGTAGTTCGGGCCGATTGGCCAAAATCAAAACTATTTTTGACCACCAATTTACTTTCTATATTTTTCAAATATTTTCTCTTTTTTTTCTATTTTTTTTCCATTTTCAAAAATCCGGCAGCATTTCGATATTATTTGGGCATTGGTTTTTCAAACAAATGATTACCCTCACTCAGTTCTAACACTGCTATTTTTTCATAATTTTTCACTCATTGTATACAAGCCAGTCAACATGCGAAGCCGAGCAAATAAATGCAAGTAGCACGTAATATGCATCAGGATGGTCATTTCAATTCGGGTCACCTGTCCTAGACGGACCCAACCCCTGTGTTGAGTCCCCTAAGTCAAAATGTACGTGATGCAAATAAGCGTCCTACTAGGGATCCGGCATGAGTTTATTGTTCTTCTAGGTTTAAACCCTAGGTTTATTGATCTAGACCTGGCTTACCCAAGTGGACAACTCGGGCCGAGGGGGAGGCAGCGTACCGGGGATACAGAAGCTCGCCCGGCTTTGCAACTTATCCAAACCTCGTTCTAAATTTGGGAAAAAGACTCTAACAGAAGAGAAGCTACACGAAGTGCACCCTTCTCCATGATGTAGAAGACTCAGAAAGATGGAAGGATTCGCGACAATTTATATACAATTCAACAAATATTAAATCAGTAAAAACATTTAGCACGTAAAGCATGGAACATGTATCAAAACCAAATAAAGCCAAATACGACAATTTAACTGAGCTCGAATTCTTGAACCCTGAACTGAAGTTCTGGGTTCTTTATCCCCAGCAGAGTCACCAGAGCTGTCACACCTCATTTTTCCGAGCTTTGGCTTAGCTACACCCCGTGAAGGGTATAATAAAAAAGGAGTTTTTCCACTTAAAGGACAATTGAAACGGGATTCGTTTATTATTTAAGGTTCAGAGTCGCCACTTGGGAGATTTATGGTGTCCCAAGTCACCGGTTTGAATCCCGAATCGAGGAAAAGTTTTGACTCTGTTTAACAGTTGCGAACTAGAAATTCGGGTAAGGAATTCTGTTAACCCGGGAGAAGGTGTTAGGCATTCCCGAGTTCCATGGTTCTACCATGGTCGCTCAACTGCTATATTTAGCTAAATTTTGATTTTTATACATGTTATGCCTATAGTTCAATTTAAAAGTTATTTACCGCTTTTTGTCAATTATTATTTTATTTAAGAAAGTGAACGCCGTTTAAGAACGTATTTTTGGACCACGTCACATGAAATGCACCCGGATCCTCGACACATTCTTATTCGACGTTTTCAGATTTGGATTTAGATTGCATGAAATGCACACCCGTATTTAAGAAAGTAATTTAATTAAAACGCGCCTAAGCGACTACCGTGTTGTTATCTTTTGGGAAGGTCGTGAAATTTGCTAAACGGCCCGTCCCGAATTTTTAAATATTTATTAAGTAATTAATGAGGGCCCCGCAATTGTATATTTGATTTGGTGAGGCTCGTCTCATTTTTTATTTAAAGGCAAGTCGTAAACTAACTATGCTTTGCTATTTTTGTCTCCAATAATGAAGAAGAAGTCCTAATTGATTAGCATTGTAATTTCGGGCTCCGAATTCAGGTCCGGATTCAAACAAAAGGGTGAGCCTTTTAGTTTGGACCTGCTACCTAACCTAAAGGCCCAGATTTATATGATAACCATAGACGTTCAGCATTTCATTTACATTCAAAATAAAGCCCAATCATATGGCTATTCACTTCAGGTCCAATTTTAATTAATCAACAATTGTTCACACAAGAGGCCAATTCTATCATTACTCCCCTTTCGTTACAAACTCATTTAACTCACGTGCAACGAGAATCTGACGCTTATTCTAAAAGTTTAACAATTTTGTTAGTTGAGTCTGTTACGCCTTACGAAATTATTTTGGACCTTCGAAACTGGATCTGAATCAACAATTATTTTGCTTCAAGTGCCCTTAATACTATAGGTTAGATATGAAGGTTCAACACTGGAAATCATAGCCAATTTGTGATTCCATTTTTAAAAGAGATTGATGCTAATGATACAACTAATACACACACTACCAAATATTTGTTAAACGTGCGAGGTTCGTCATCAGACAGTCAATTTAAGATCCAATTATAATCATTCTACAATTTTTAACTAAATGCCCAGGATTCAAATTACCTTTTTCGGTCTGTTTCCTCTAGGCCTTTATCCATACAATTATACAAGGTGAGAAAAGCCGAATAAGTCTCATACATCACCAATATATCAATGTAGCTTGAATATTAATTTCTGTGGATCTAATCTAAAGTGTTGTGATCCAAATAGACCTGGTACTAAACTAGCCTATAACAATACACAAACGTTTGAGCTTAAGCTAACCTATAACCTATAAAAATCACTAGAAGCAAAAGTTTTGATTATCACAGTCCAATACACAAAATTTTGAGCTTAAGCTAAAAACAAACTACATATGTCAATAGTTACGATCATCAGGAACAAACGAGAGAAAGCTATTTCTTTATTGGAACTTCATGTTGAATAATCTCCAATACAACAGAACCGAAAATATACCTGAGATGAGAAATCCAGAAGAAGAAGAGAATGTCAGCAATATTTTTGTTGGAACATTATCCAAAACAATCAGCAACAGCACATACAGCAGCAGCGATCAGTAACAGGATTGATTTTATATCCAAATTATCCAAAAATTTCCACAAACGGCTTAAATTGAGCCAATATTTTGAAGTAAACAGTCACACAGTCACACTGATTCAGTAAGCATCAACCGAGCTTGAAATTGAACCAAAAATCAACACATTGAGCTTTTGAAATTTCAGGAAAACTTAGACAAGACAACTCAGCCCTAAAAAATCAAAATGACTTGAATCTTCATAGAGCAGTAACTGTTTTTGTTTTTTGTTGATTTTTTGTAATGTTTTGGGATTTTTTGCAAGGAATTTAGATCTAGAAGAAGAAATTTGGATCTGAAAATCTAATTTCAGATTTTTTAAACTTGGCAGATATTTATTTTTTATTTTTGGGAATTTTTGGGGTGCCAATCTTATGAAGCAAGGCAGAATGACTGCCGATTTATAGACACACTTGAGAGGGAATTTCAAATTTTTACTTTACCCTTCTGTCCCTATGTTATGTCCTTTTAACCCTCTTATTTTCTGACTTGTACTACAAGTTACTACATCTATTTATTGAAAACTATACTAATGCTCCAATCTAGAAGATTCTATACCCCTTATAATTCCCATACTACCCTCACTGCATTTTATTATTTACTAATTCTGATAAAACTACCCTTTTTAATGCCTATAATACCCCTGAAACTAAGCTGAAATTACTACTAGCCTATTTTAATATTTCAAAAGTACCCTCACCTCCCCTTCAAAATTACTACCCTTATCTCAACCAAATCCCAACCCTTAAATTCTAACAGCTATAACCAATCATAATAACTAATTAACTAAGCAACTAAGGCATTATTGATAGCAATTAATGACTAAATTACAATAATTGTAATCTAATAGTGCTTAACAGAATCAATTCATCAATTTAACCAATTAAACTAGTCATCAAAATTAATCAACTAGAATGGATCAAAATCAACACCAGGCTAAACTAAAAGAAGGAATCGATAAGGACTAAATTCTAAAACACTGGAACAAACAGGATCAATATCGTGTTAAACTAATACTCTCGCATAAGATCAGAATCATTTATGAATACACTCCCTAGAAATCAACCGAAAACAAGAAAAGAAAAATTAAACTACCCTAATGGAAATAAAGTCAGAAAAATAACAAACACTTACTGTAGAAGGCCTTCACACTGTGAAAATCTCCCAAAACGAGCCTAACCGAATGAACCCTAGATTCAAGAAATCCTCAAGCTCTATTCGGATTTGAGCAGTCCTGGCATAGGAATCGTGACGAGGAATGTTAAGAGGCTACGTGGTGTGAATTTGGAATCCCTTGGACATAGAATCATCTTGGCTTAATCTTAAAACTTTTATTTGAGCAGATGGGTCCGGATTTGAGGGAAGATGGGGTGAGATATGGAAAGAGGGTGGCGAGAAGAGTCTACTGTGTTGCTTTGGCGGTCATTGAATGTCGGCGCCGCCGTGCGCGGCGGAGATGGAATTAGGGTTTTGTAGATTCGATGCGTTTGGTGGGGTTTTGAACAAAATCTTGTTGAGCATTGGAAAGAAGAGGGGAAAAGGAGTTAAGGGTATAAATTTGGGATGGATTAGGGTTACGCCGCCGCTGGCGGCGATTTTTGGCTGGCGGCGATGGGGCGGCAGGCGGTGGTGACATGGTGGGGATAGGGTGGTTGTTACTGGTGTTACAGGGGCTTGTACGAGGAGGGGGGTTTGTATTTTTTAGAGTCATTAAAACTTTGGACATTTTTATTAAAAACTAAAGACCAATTCTAGGTCGTCTGATATGGAGAAATCAAGGGCTCAGATTGGTTTAGCCTCAATACGACACCGTTTTGATGGAAGGGGGCTGGACCGGGTAGGGGTGATATTGGGCCTAGGGCGTGTGTGACTTTGGGCCAAACTGGGTAGAACTATTGGGATGTGACACAGCTTTCTTTTAATTGTTGTTTTCTCTCAATTTATTCTCTTTATTTGTTTCCTTTTTGTATAGATTTTTTTTTTTTTTTTTGCTTTTGTATTTCATTTTCATTCTTGTACTTTGTATTTTTCTGATTTTGTAAAAATTAAAACAAAATCTAATTAAACTTTTTAACTTCTAACATTATTAAAAATCAATTATCAATTAAATTTGCATAGGAACTATTTTTGTGAATTTCTTTAATTTTTGTTCAAAAACAAATCAATAACTAATTAATACTAAAAATAAAATTAAAATCTTAAACGCAAATGCATATTTTTGTATTTTTGTATGGCTTAACATGCACAAATAACATGCAAATAATTAACATAAAATTCCAAAAAATTGTAAAAATAGGAAAAAATCTTTTGTTTGAATTTTATGGGAATAACTCATATATAGGGCAAAAATCACGTGCTCACAAAGAAAACCAAGGATTTATTGAAAACACCAAAAACAAAACGAAAGGCTACGAGCCTATCTACTAAGCTAAAAACGAAAAATTTTGCGAAAATAGAAAAATCGAATGAATATGTACAATAGGGGAGTAGAATATACAATGAGGGATGAATATCTACCAAAAGTACTTTATATACAGACCAACTAGAAATAGAAAAAGACATAAAGTAAGAATCTAATATATACAATCATCCAGATAATCCAAAAAGGTAGGGCACACCCCCACGAATAAGAGTTGGCATTGTCCCCAATGTCAACTACACAAATAAGCATAAAATAAGATCAAAGGATATAGAATGGCTCCCTAAGCCTGATCCATCTGCATGGGCTGCTCAGTGGTCCCCTGGTCCTCTGTATGGGCGGGAACCTCAAACTGGTTCCCGGCTTGTTGCATAGGTTCAAGAGGGTCCCTCCAGTGTTGCAACAAAAATTGAGCCGGTCCATGACACGGCCCCGGTCCCAGCAGCAGAGTATCTCGATCACTACACCCTTAGTGCTAGGAAGCTTCCTCTTCTTCCTTGGAGGCCTGGGTTCCTCCTCCTGCTGTGGCTTAGATGCTGCTGGGTCTTGGGATGGATCCCCAAGTATCAAGTCTAAAGGCATCTGATCTGCCAATAGCTTGTCCGCATCCTCTCTAAGTTTCTTCACCGACTCCCTAGACGCCCTTTACTTCCTCATCTTTTTGTGCTCCTTGGCAAGATCCTTGAGAGCTTTGCCATGTGAATCTACCACCTTAGTCAAGGTGGCCTGAGACTCCAAAATCTTCTCCTGGTTGACCAGGAGCTTCTTCAAGGTATCCTCAATAGATTGATGAATCTGAGCAATGGCTGGTGCTGACTGGGCCTCAACTGAAGTGGCCAATGTGGACAACTTGGACGTCGCAACTGATATCCATTTGTTCAAACTTGCTAATGACTGACTGAGATGGTGGGCAGTGAACCGATGAGTCTTTGATGAAGGGACTACCGGGTTAGCTGAAATAGAAGGACCAGCAACAGAAGAAGGGCCCGGGGGCAAGGCCTCACCGGTAGTAGTAGCAAGAATGGTGGATGGCACGATAGAAGGCTCTACCACAACTGGCTCCTCAGACTAGCCAGGTAGGACAGAGGTGGGTGGCTGGTACTTCTTTGACTTTGGGTTGTCCGAACCCAACTGGCTATACCATGAGTAGGGGGCCACCGGCTTGGCCTTGACATCAAAACATTTCCTCTTGACCTTCAAATCCCTAAAGTACATAGAAAGGGTGTTAGGGAAGGGGTAGTTTGTGCTGGTCTCCTGTCCGACAGCAGAAATCACCCTCGAGATGATGTTACCCACATTGAGAGGTAGCCCGGCATGATGGATGCCACAAGAACAGCCTGGGCAAGTGGTATAGAGTGATCATGGGTAGAAGGATCAAGCCTACTACAAACAAAGGTCAACCAACCTTTAGCTTCAAAACTGAAGGTGTTCCGTAGAATCTTCTCCCCCGCTTTCAACCATTTTGAAACAGTGCCTGGGGCTGCCAAGTAGTCAGCCAACCAAGGACACACTTCTTCACCCATTGCTAGCTTAGCTAAATACTCCGATTCATCCTCCTCCTTGAACCCCAAGTAGTCATTCAGTGACTCCCCATCAAACACTACCATTTTGTCTCTCACATTTGTCACCTTCGTGTCTTTGACTATGTGAGAAACATTGCAATAAAACTCTTTCACCATGTGTTCATTAGCATCAATACATCTCTCCTTGAAGAAGTCCCAGCCATATCTAGTACGGAATTGCTTTTGCACGTTCGGGTTGAGAGGTACAAGGTCTTTATCAATGAATGTTCTTTCCAGGATCAACTTCCTCAAGGGCCACCACTCTCTAAATTTGTGGAATACCAACTCACTAACAAATCTGTTTGCCCAGGCTTCAGGGTTTCTAGTTCGATCAACTCCCCCGACTTGAGGCTCACCCCCTAACCATATCCTGCACTCTCCCCAGATAATGAAGCTGTGGGGGAGGTGGAGTATTGTTCATTACTTCCTGATAAGGACTCATCAGACAAATCCGAGACTACGTTGACTGGTATTTTGGATGAAGGTGAAGGTGGAGGAGTGTCATGTAATTGGAGCGGGTCAGTGATGTGAGTGGGGGCAGACTCTGAGGATATGCTCCTGGATGGTGCATACTCGCTCCCCGAAGAGTGAGAGGCAGCCCTATCAGCAGCCCGTATCAGTTTACGGGTCTTTTTAATGATTTCCCGAGCCTGGAGAGTGAGTTTAGCAATTCACTTTCCCTTAACCCCTCGGGAGGCACCACCTCTCCCGGGTTGTTGTGGTTGTTTACCGCCTAATTTTTTAACCATGATCTGCAAAAAATATACGTCTAACATTGTTAGTTTAAGCACATGCAGTGGAATAGATGAAGAACAAAAGAGGAGGACACAGTTAATTTCATGACACAGAAGAAGTGTACAGCAGAACAGAGGTGCGCGAACCGCGCAAAAGAGTCACGTGGTCGCGCTGGGGTAGCGCAGACCGCGTAAAACTGATGCGCGGCCGCGCTGAGATTATACCTCAAAATAGGCTTCTCTGAATCTCCCCAATGCGGTCCGCACTGATATGGATCGCGGCCGCGTTGAGCCAGTGCGGACCGCGCAAAAATGTGACTCGGTCGCACTGGGCAAGTTAGGCACCCACAGAAGAATCAACGGGGACCACGCAGAAAGGCCGCGCGGCCGCACTAGCCCATGTAATTGAACTGAGTTAGGGTTTAACATTTTAGTCCCTTTTTGATCAAGTTTTTGAGTCCTAGTTGTCCCTACTCAATTAGCCATATAGTAATTCAAGACCAGTGTTCAAACTAACACAAAAAACTAATCTAATCATTAAACCTAAGAAAAATGGGAAGAAATAAGAAGTTATACTACTGGGAAGCAAACAAAATAATTAAAAATTAAAACTAATGAATGAAATTTGCAAGAAATGTTACCAGGAATTATGAAGAATCAAAATACTTAATGCAAAAGTCTCAGATGAACAGTAGAAATTAGGGAGCAAGAAGTCAGAGTGCGAAAAGGGTAAAATGAGGCCTTGGGTCCCTATTTATAGAAAACTGGGGGACCCCTTACTTACCTACTAGCACGGCCGCGCAAAAATGGCCGCGGACCGCACTGGGTTTATCTCCAGCACACTTGAACCTAGCTTCCTACGCGGACCGCACTGTTATGTATAGCGACCGCGTGTGAAACTTCAGAGAGCATGAATAATTGGGTCCTCCCAGCACAGACCGCACAAAAATGCTATGCGGCCGCTGCTAACTTCAGAGACTTAGACATCCTTGCACAAGCCAGTACAGACCACACTGATATGTAACGCGGCCGCGCTGTCAAACATCAGAGACCTGACATTTTGTGCCTTTGTTTTGCACTGCTTCAACATTATCCCTACAACATCTCGCAAACCATTAGCTCAAAAATTCTAGTCTACAAAGAAAATCAAAGAAATAGAAAAAGACATGGGTTGCCTCCCAAGAAGCGTGATTTAACGTCGTGGCACGACGCATGTTACCATCATATCACTTCAAATGAATAAGGGACACCACGTGGCTGTCATCAAACTTTCCCAAATAGTGCTTGACACGATGCCCATTGACCTGGAATACTTTACCATTCTTGTTTTTGAGATCAAGAGCACCAAAAAGGGTCACAAATACCACTTAAAAAGGACCACTCCACTATGATTTGAGCTTCCCGGGAAATTCCTTACCCCGAGTATATTTGTTGTGAAAGTATTTTATCTTGTCCTTATACAAGGACGAGCTAGAGTAGGCATAAAATCTAAACTCATCAAGTTCATTCAATTGCTCCGCTCGGAGATTGGCTGCAACATCCTATTCCAAGTTCAACTTTTTCAACGCCCACATAGCCTTGTGTTCTAATTCCATCGGAAGATGGAAAGCCTTACCAAACACCAACCGATATAGAGACATACCAATTGGAGTCTTGTAAGCTGTCCGATAAGCCCTAAGAGCATCATCCAATTTCTTCTACCAATCGGTCCTATTAGCATTTACCGTTTTGGACAAAATACTCTTTATTTCCCGATTTGAGACTTCCACTTGACCGCTAGCTTGTGGATGATAGGGGGTGGTCACTTTGTGGTTAACTCCATACTTAGCAAGCAATAAGTCAAAAGCCTTGTTGCAAAAATGGGACCCCCCATCACTAATGATAGCACGAGGGGTGCCAAACCTAGTGAAGATACTCTTTTTCAAGAATGCCACAACACTCCGGGCTTCATTGTTGGGTAGAGCCACGACTTCAACCCACTTTGAAACATAGTCCACCACCACGAGAATATACGTGTTCCCAAAAGAGATCACGAACGGGCCCATGAAATCAATGCCAGAATTGTATTGAGAGGCATTTCATCCCTATTTGAAATCCCGCTAGCTCTTTGGCATGCATCACATCGCTTCACCAAGTCGCTAGCATCTTTAAACAATGTCGGCCAATAGAAGTCGCAACTCAAAACCTTTGAAGCCGTTCTCCCCCCCCCCC
>MU704085.1:283168-308137 GCA_026770625.1 Nicotiana glauca
GATATCCGCGAACCAAGGCATATCACACATAGAAACGGAAAGAAGCTGCTCATCGGGGAAAGTATCATTTATCTCAACACCATTACATGGTCTCCCCTCTTCCTCTAGCCGGGACAAATGGTCCGCAACTTGATTCTCGCTTCCCTTCCTATCCACAATCTCTATATCAAATTCCTAAAGGAGTAGCACCCACCTCATCAACCTTGCTTTCGAATCCTTTTTTGTCATCAAATACCGGAGGTATGCATGGTCCGTGTGTATGGTCATCTTTGCCCCCATAAGATAAGGTCAAAATTTCTTCATCGCAAACACAATAGCCAATAGCTCTTTTTCCGTCACCATGTAGTTTCTTTGGGCTCATTCATTGTTTTGCTAGCATAATACACATGATGGAACATTTTGTTGATCCTTTGGCCTAGCTCCGCACCTACCACCACATCACTCGCATCGCACATAAGTTCAAAGGGAAATTCCCAATTAGGTGCGGTGATGATAGGAATTGTGGTCAACTTGTGTTTCAATAGCTCAAAAGACTCCATGCACTTCTCATCAAAGACAAACTTGACATCCTTCTCCAATAATTTGCAAAGGGGGTTCACAATTTTCGAGAAGTCTTTAATGAATCGCCAGTAGAACCCGGCATGAACAAGAAAACTCCTTACCCCTTTGATAGAAGTAGGGGGAGGGAGCCTTGAGATAATATCAACTTTTGCCTTATCAACTTCAATTCCTTGTTTTGAGATTTTGTGCCCTAATACAATACCCTCTTGCACCATAAAGTGACATTTCTCCCAGTTGAGCACAAGATTGGTTTCATCACATCTTTCCAACACCCTATCCAAGTTCACTAGACATTTCTCAAATGAATCCCCTGCCACGCTGAAATCGTCCATGAAGACCTCCAAGATATCCTCCACCATGTCGGTGAAAATTGCGATCATATACCTTTGGAAGGTCCCCGGGGCATTACATAGTCCAAATGGCATTCTCGAGAAAGTGAACGTGCCATAATGACATGTAAAGGTTGTCTTCTCCTGATCTTCCGGGGCAATGAGAATTTGATTGGACCCCGTTCCGTCTGTCTTCATCGTATTAAGCCAACATAGACCCCATAGTGGTTTCAGTGACTGATAGGTATAGTAATAAAGGCTTCCTGGCGTTGTAGGCACTAGAATGGAGTCCTTTATTTTGTCAAAAGNCCTGACTTCCTGAGCTCAGTTGATTCTTGAAGCCGCCGGGAGAGGAGAGACCATTTTCATGAGAGAGGGACGAGCAAGTGACAGATTGGGAAAAAAAATAGGTAGGCCTTCTGAGCGGTCATTTAGGGGCCTCGTTAGCGACCCATCATTCTTCCCTAAGCTGTCAGAGTCCGATCGAAGCGAGCAAGAGATAGAGGAATCCTCGCTCATCTAGAAAACAATAAAAGGCCCGGCCCACAAGACGATCGAGCATTTGGTCCAAGAATGGTAGTGGGAAATGATCTTTTCTTGTTACCTTGTTAAGCTTTCTATAGTCCATACACACTCTCCAACCCGTAACAGTCTGAGTAGGAATCAACTCATTGTTGGCATTGGTCACAACCATCATTCCACCCTTATTTGGCACAAATTGGACCGGAGAGGTCCATGAACTATCTGAGATTGGGTAAACTACACCGGCATCTAACCACTTGATAACCTCTTTCTTTACCACTTCTTGCATAGCCTCATTTAATCTTCTTTGATGTTCAAGAAACGGCCTTGCATCCTCCTCCAAAATGATCTTGTGCATGCAAAATGCGGGGTTTATCCCCCAAATATCCGCCAATGTCCATCCAATCGCTTTTTTGCGCTTTTGAAGAACCGCCAAAGTGGCGTCAACCTGCATGTTAGTTAGGCACGAGGAAAGAATAACAGGTAAAGTAGAATTTGAACCCAAAAACTCATAACTGAGGTGTGGAGGAACTCCAACATCGGTGGCTCCTCGATGGATGGCTTAGTTGGTGGAGTTTTGTGATTCTCAAGATCCAAAGATAGATTCCTAGGCTCATATGAATATGAACCCATGCCATGCAATGCATTCACGCACTACACTCTACCGGCATCATCATTGACATCCATGTTAAGAAGCACAGCCTCAAGAGGATCTTCAACATTTATGAATGCACTTGTGTCATCCACTATCATGGCTGTGACAATGTCCACAATGAACACACCTCCGTGCTATTGGGTTGTCTCATTGATTTGCATACATGAAATACCACTTTCTCATCACCCACACGGAATGTCAACTCCCCAGTTTCAACATCTACCAATGCCTTCCCTGTAGCTAGGAAAGGTCTTCCAAGAATAATTGGCACCTCAAAATCCACCTCGCAGTCTAGTATCACAAAATTCGCCGGTAATATGAACTTATCAACACAAATAAGGACATCATCAATTATGCCCAAGGGACGCTTCATTGATCGGTCCGCCATTTGAAGTCGCATGGAAGTTGGTCTAGGTTGACCAATCCCTAGGGTCTTGAAAACCGAATAGGGCATCAAGTTAATACTAGCCCCCACGTCACACAAGGCTTTAGCAAACTCCGCACTACCAATAGTGCAAGGGATAGTGAAAGCTCCGGGATCCTCGAGTTTTGGGGTCATAAGAACTCACTTGATGCGTCATTTTGATTGTTTCACACTCCATTGACCTCTTCTTGGCAACCAAATCCTTCATAAATTTTGCGTACCCCGGCATTTGTTCAAGGTCTTCCACCAATGGCACATTTATAGTAAGACTCTTCATCATTTCAATGAACTTCTTGAATTGGTTGTCTCCTTTTTGCTTTGCTAGCCTTTGAGGGTAAGGTGGAGGAGTCCTAGGCAAGGGTGCCTTGGATTTGGGCACCACCGGCTCAGGCATATCAATCACGTATTCCCTAGACGGGTTCACGGCCTCTTGTGTCTCATCCTCAACATCATTAATCTCAATCCCCACATCATTGTTAATATTGGGTTCCACTACATCCTCAACCACAAAAGGCATATCATCATCTCGTTTGATAGTGACTTCTTTCGTTTGGTAGGGCGACGAAAGGCTACTTCAATGACGGAAACAGCCGGAAACTCGAGAGGGTCGCCTTTGGAGAAGCGTTTGCCGGTAACCAAAGCCTCACTCTGATTATGTCGTGAGGCTGACTGAATCCAATCCATAAACCCGGAAATGAAAGGTTGTTCGTTCCCTTTCGTCAAGTAGGCATACGAACCACTTTGCCTTAGACTCAACTCATCTTCATCAACCATAACTTGATTTTCTCTTGAGGCATGCACATTACCGCCTCTTCCACTTCGCGTTGTCACTGCCATCACATGATTGTTGTGCCTGCCCTTAGAGTTTACTACTGTGTCACTTGGTAGAGCACCCTTTGGGCGAGTATTTAAAGATGGAGAAATTTGACCAAGTTGCACCTCCAAGTTACGGATGGAAGTGTTGTGGGAAGTCAATTGAGCATCGGAGTCTTGGTTCTTCTTCATCATTTATTCAAACATAACTTCAATTCTCCCAAAATCATTTCCCGAAGAACTAGACCCTTGAGATTGAAACGACGGCGTGTTGTTTGGTTGTTGAAACATCGGAGGCCTTTGAAAGCCTTGCCCCCGATTACCTTGACCACTATTGTTATTCCACCCACTTTGACTATTGTTGTTGTTCCAATTGTTGTTGTTGTTTTCATTCCAATTTCCACCATTGTTACCTTGATTCGCCCAATTGTTGTTTTGGTTGTTCCCGTTCCAATTTCCACCATTTTGTTGTTGATTGTTGTTATTCCAATTTCCTCCTCCTTATTGATTGGCCCAATTTCCTTGGGGTCGCCATTATTGATTTCCCTGGTTTCCTCTATTCCCTTGGTAGTTATTAACATATTGACAATCTTACTCTATTTATTTTTTATTGTTTTCATATTTCATCATCAAATTTTGTATAAGATAAGTTGATTGAAGAAGTTTTATTTAATTAATAAAATTTNTTTGCCTTCTTTTCATTATATTCACTCCTTCCATGGCATTGACTTGGCGCGGGTTTTGAACTTGTTGCAATTGCTCCTTCGCCAATTGTTTCATTGTTGTTGTGAGTTCGGCAATGGCTTGGCCGTGATCATGCAACTCCTTATGCAAATGTATGACATTAGGGTCACCTTGAGGAACATTTGCCCGGCTTTGCCACGCCGAAGAAGTATCAGCCATTTCATCTAACACATCACAAGCTTCATTGTAAGGGAGCTTCATAAAATTTCCTCTCGCCAATTGGTTCACAATACATTGGTTGGTTGTGTTGATGCCCCTATATAATGTTTGTTGAATCATCACATCATTCATATTATTATTTGGACACTCTTTAACCATAGTTCTAAATCTATCCCATATTTCGTGCAAGGGTTCCGTTAGCTCTTGTTTGAAAGCCAAAATTTCATCACGGAACGCCACCATGTGACTTGGAGAAAAGAACTTGGCAATAAATTTGTCCGTCAATTCATCCCACGTTGTGATGGAATGATTTGGAAGCCTTTCTAACCAATCCAATGCTTTACCCCGAATAGAGAACGGGAAAAGCCTCAATCTCAATGCATCATCTGACACATTTGTTTGTTTACTCCCCCAGCAAGTATCTACAAACCCCTTCAAGTGCTTATATGCATTTTGATCGGAGGCGCCCGTAAAATACCCTCTTTGCTCGAGCAAAGTCAACATAACATCGGTGATTTGAAAATTCCCAGCCCGGATTCGGGGAGGAACTATGGCACTTGCATAACCCTGGCTTGGAAGGACTCTTGGAGCTACTCTTGGTAGAGGCGGAGGAGGGTCTGGTATGTTCTCATTTGCATTGGTATTTGCATTGTCATTTCGTCCTCTCCTTGGAGCTTGAGGTAATACATCTTCTTATTCAAGATCCTCAACCTCCTCCCCTGCGACCACATTGCCAAGAGGGTCATTTCCGTTTAGAGCCATTTGCACCTGATAGATCGACACAACAAATTAGTAAACTAGAAAGAAAGAGAAGCAAAACACAAAACTAGCTACACAGATAGTCAACACCGTAAGCTCTCCGACAACGACGCTAAAAAGTGATCGCAACCATCTGAACACTACACAATAGTGGGAAGAGCGGGTAGCAACAACTTTTACCCGAATAGTAGTTCGGGGTCGAATTTCCACAAGGAGCTTGAAGTGGAGTTGCATTGCCTTTTTAGCCTAGAATTGCATTTGTACTTCTAATTACACTCCTAACATTTTTGGGATTTTTATATTTAAAACTACTATTGTAATCTAAGGATTAAAGCTAAATTATGCTAAGAAAATATCGCTAAGTTGCATTAAATATGGAGAAATGCACTAGGGTCGTGACACTACCTAGGTGGCTAGCTAACGGGTAGAAGTTACTAGGGGAGATTGATATATTTGGGGCTTATGCTATAACCGTTGCACAAATGTACTCATTCTCACACCTCTCGGTAGAGAGAACGATTTTGCCCAATTGACTCTCTAAAGACCAATTTGGTAGGCCAATTTGACCAAGCAACTAGGGTTCAAGTAGGGTAATTACTCTCTCGAGGTTTAACCCGTTAATTAGGACTACCATTCTCATGGGTCCATCCCAATTCCTTGTTAGGTCAACTTTAGGGTCATATACTCTCTTTCTCAAGAAGAGTTGGATCTACTAAGCTTTGAATTCATGTTTGCAACCACAAATTCTAGATTGAAACACAAAATTAACCCAAATAACAAACACCCAATCTCAATCTCACCCTAGAATGCAACACCTATTAACTACCCACACTAGGGATGAGCCACAACCCTAGCTAATGGGTTTAGATAGATATAATTAGAGAATAAAAAGAAGAAATAGATGATGAAAATAACATAATGATTGACTGCTAATTAGAAATTATGATATTGAAGAGGAAAATTGCCAGAATAGGCTCTAAAATACGTCTCACGAGCGCAATTCTTGTTCAGAACATAAAACTTAACCTAAAAATGGTAAAATGTCATATTTATACCAGGCTGGAAAAAATGTACAAAAATACCCCTGTGAGGTCAGCACGGCCGCGTTGGCTCTTGGACTCTGCTATCTGAAGTTGGGACCGCCGACCGCGCAGAAATATAGCGCGGCCGCGGTGGAAAACTGGCGCGGCCGCGTGGCTAGATTTGGCAAAAACTACAACTCTCTGAATCGCATCCACACGGATCGCGTAAAAATGTGGCGCAGCCGCGTGGGACTTTGTCTCGCACTTATGGGTCTCTGAACCTTCTGGCGCGGACCGCGTAGAAATGGAGCGTGGCCACACGGATTGCCCCTTGATTTAACCAGTCTCCAAATCTCCTAGCGCGGCCGCGTGGCATATCAGTGCGGTCCGCGCTAGGTCTTCCTGTCACTCACTTCACTTGGTCTTTGACACTTGGCAGGTTTCACTCCGTTTTGAGCCGATCTTTGACATTTGTCATCTCGTCGCTCAAACCTGCAATCAAGCGCAACTTGTAAGCATTTTGGGACTATTTTGTGGCAATTTGTAACCAAAGCAATAGCAAGTAGGGTATAATCATGTTAAAATCCTAACTTATCATGCAACCCGATCCCAACCATATAATATTGTTGCGACATGCAACCCGACCCAAATCCTATAATGATATTGCGGCATGCAACAGATCCATTTAATATTATTGTGGCGTGTAACCCGATCTATTTAATATTATTGCGGCGTGCAACCCGATCCATGTAATATTATTGCGGCGTGCAACCCGATCCATTTAATAATATTGCGGCGTGCAACCCTATCCATTTAATACTGGTGCGACGTGCAACCCTATCCATTTAATATTGTTGCGGCGTGCAACGCGATCCATTTAATATTGTTGCAGCGTGCAACCCAATCCATTTAATATTCAAATCAACAGTAATTCAAAAGAATCCCGGCAAGGGAACAATAAGGATACAACCATATCTCGGCAAGGGAGTCAACAATAAGAGTAAACATATCCCAGCAAGGGAACCAACAGTAAGAATTAAATGTGTCCCGCCAAGGGAATCATCTATAACCAAACTTGTACCGATAATTAACTTCACAATGAAATCTCAACTAAACAACAGGATATAACAAGTACGTGATAACTACACCGATAATCACAACAAGTGGACATGTAACCTATTCTTACGAAGTCATAGAGGAACAGAGAATCAAGAAGCATCAAAACAATAAGGAAGGCGATCACTTCAATTAAGGCAATTAAGGGTCAATGCCACACGTAGGAATTCGAGGAAAGCTAGCAACATCATATGGAGCATATAGAGGCAATTTAAGCAATTATTAAACTCAATCATAACAGAATATTCTCCACATATTGAACATACGGACCTAAGAACCCTAGAGCATATTTTCCACAAATAAGCCTGAGCACACACTCGTCACCTCGAATGCACGAATTGCAATTAGCATAGAAGACTCAATTCATAAGGGGAAGTCCCTCACACAAGGTTAGGCAAGATACTTACCTCAAAGACGACAAACCGATACTCTAAGATTCACTTCTCGGGTGAAAAGACCCTCGGACGGATCAAATCTAACCAAATTAACTTCAAGGTACAAATAAAACACATAAGAGACTATTCTGGATCATAAAGTTTCAATCTTGATCAAATTCTAAAAATCAGTCCAAAAGTCGACCCCCGAGCTCACACTTCGAAACCCAACAAATTTTACAAAAACTGAATACCCATTCCGATACGAGTTCAACCATATAAATTTTATCAAATTTCGATACTATTTGGTCCCTCAATTCACGATTTTTCATTTTAGAAAATTTCTTAAAAAAACCAACTCCTTCCCCAACCCCAAACACAATTCAAATGATAAAAATAAAGACAAATGCATAGAATATAGTTAATTATAGTTGAAGAGCACTTACCCAATCGAATTACGTGAAAAACCCACCAAAAATTGCCAAGAACCGAGCTCTAGAAAATATGATGAAAATGGTGAAACCCTCAATTTTGGATTATATTCTGTCTGCCCAGATTTTTGTGCATCGTGAACGCGAAGAGAGGAGCGTGTTCGTGAAGAAGAAAAGTTAAGGCTTCCAGGTTGCTCATCGCGAACACGATGATGAGCTCGCGAACGCGAAGAAGAAGAGCAGGAACCTACGCGAACGCAAGGAAGGAAAGGTGCAGGGCTTCGCGAATGCAAAGGGAGGGACGCCAATGCGAAGAAGGATTTCGAGATGGTTAGCAATAATGCATCGGAACGCGAGAGGATGTTCGCGAACGCGAAGAAGGATACTAGAATCAGCAAAACAGCAGTTCCAAAAAATGGGGAAAAATACCCGTAGCCAACCCGGAACACACCCCACGCCTCCGGGACCCCGTCTAAACTCATAGACATTCTCATAACCTTACACGGACTCGCTCGAGGTCTCAAATCACATCAAATAATGCCGAAACGACGAATCACACCATGAATCGAGCTATGAACTTTCACATCTTCCAAATTCGAAAACTTGTGTCGAAACCGATTAAATCAACCCGGAATGACGCCAAATTTCGCAGACAAGTCCAAAATGACATGATGGAGCTGCTCCAACTCTCGGAATCACATCCCGATCCCGACATCACAAAAGTCAGCTATGGGTCAAACTTCTCCATTTTTTAAACTCCAACTTTCGCCCAAACATCTCAAATTACCCCTACGGACTTCCAAATCCGAATCCAGATGCGCGCCTAAGTCCAAGATCACCATACGAAGCTGTTGGGATCTTCCATGACCCATTCCGGGGCCATTTACTCAAAAGTCCAATTTCGATAGAATTTCCACTGTTTAAACTTCCAAATCTAAGTTCCTTCTTCCAATTCAGTTCCGATTCATCCGGAAACTGAATCCAACCATGCACACAAGTTGATATACCTAATGTGAAGTTGCTTGAGACCTCAAACTACCAAATTGGGCGCAATTGCTCAAAGCGACCAGTCGGGTTGTTACAGTATATATATATATATATATATATATATATATATATATATATATATATATATATATATATATATATATATAGAGAGAGAGAGAGAGAGAGAGAGAGACACACACACACACAATAGTATTGAATTTCATTCTATCTACAATATTTCTTCAATAAAACTACATATCATTTGTAGCTCAATATGAAATACATAATTTTAATATTTATACAAACTAACTACAAAATATCTACAAAAGACAAAAGATACTTTGTAGATATTTTGTATTCTGATTGTATATGAATTATTTTTTATTTATAATGTAATTGTAGGTAAGGAATTCAACATATCATATCCATACAGTGATAGATGGCGTGAAGCGCTATATTGTTTGTCTTGAAAACAAGAGATGTAGCTGTGGGCAATTTTAGCTTGATGAACTTTCTTGTGCACATGCTTTGGCTGCTTCAAGGCATATGAATGAGTCTTATGAAAACTGTTGACGAGTTCAGGAGAATTATATTTGATGTGCAATAGTTTAGGCACCTTCAACTCTTAATATAGTTAGTATGAAATTGTTTTGTTTAATTAGTATTCTGTATTGAGTTAATACTTTCATAGCTTGATTGGTTTGTGAATGATTTCTATATATATAATACACAATTTTTTTAATTATATCTAGCACCCGTCGATAGTTGTTAATGATCCTTACAATTCATCTACACAAAAACTACAAAATAACTACATAATCTGGAGTTGACAGAGTAACTACATAATAATTAAGTTGAAAAGGAGTTAACCAGTAACAATAATATGATCAAGTACTGTTTACTTTCAATAAGTGACATATAATAACAACATAATATTTTTCCATTGTTAGAACTAGTATACTGGATAAAATAAAAAAATAAAGGTAAAATAATTATAGCACACATCTGCTACAATTAAACTTCAACAATCTTGTTCATAAACTTGTCTACTAGTTTTCTGCAAAACTAGCTGCAACTAAACAATTTAACTACATGTTCCATACAAAAAATTGCAACTAATTCTTCTTCCTCCAGACTTGTGTTTTCTCGTTCACAACTGGTGCACTTTTTCCTTGCTAATCTGCCAGTCACATAACTTTCACTAATTGCACCATTCTCTTGCTTCTTCCTAGCGTAGTCCCACGGTATCGCTCCATAGCTTCTACGATGTTGCACCAATCTCTTATTAATACACCGCTCCAATCTAAAAAATAACACATCTACATTTGTGATATAAATGTATCTACAACTACATAATACAGTTAATTTGGCCAGGAATGCTAGGGTCACATAATGTCTGGAATCTAAGCACCCCATAATCAACATTATGGGATGCAAAATAATGTCCATTATGCATGAAATATAAATAATCTCATATTAATTTAGTGCTTAAAAAACATAGATATATTTGCAATTTATATACAAAATAACTACAAAAAATCTACAATTTTAAATAGATCAATATAGCTACAATTAATCTTCAAAATAAAGACAAATAATCTACAAAGCAGAAAAAACACAGACTATGTAGATTTTTAACAATTAAAACAAGCGAAATAACTAGTGAAGAAATTACTAAATTCTTACCTTCACCAATGACTATTTTTCGAACATTTTTAAGAGATTTAACACTAGGGGATTTTTTCTGAATTTTTCTTCTTTTTTGGGAGTTTTTGAACTGGGAAACACCTTCGCTTTCTTTTCAAGTTTACTGATAGGCACATCTTCTACAAAATTATCATCTAACAATATCTCTTTTCCTTTCCTTTTCGCTTGTTATATCCTATTGAATTCTATGTATAATAGACACCTCGAACTTTGAAGATGTGTTGGAGAATCTCTTTTCCTTTCCTTTTCGCGTGTTTGAAAATGTGTGTATATAAACTTTGAATAATTGACTTCAATTTTAACTAGTTGTAGAAGAAAAACTTAAAATTGGACGTTAATGGACATTATTTTNAATTTGAAAATAAAAATTAAATGATTTTCATGCACCCTATTGAAGACGATTTCAAATTAAATATTTTTATATTGAAAAGTAATTTTAAAATATATAACTTGTTAAATCTTAAATGATTTTCATGCACACTATGCATGTGTTGATTAGACTATTTGTGTAGTGCAAATGCTCATTTCCAATCTTTTTCTCATTTTGGAAAATTATTAATTTTGTTTTATTCAAATAGAAGTTTTCATATAGAAAATAAAATTAATTTTTAAATAATACAACAACAAAAAGAAGTATCGATATTTACAAGATTTTCATATTTACCCATACTATTTTAAAGTAATTTGAAAATAAAAATTAAATAATTTTCATGTACCCTATTATTTGAAGACGATTTTAAATTAAATATTTTTATATTGAAAAGTAATTTTAAAATATATAGCTTGTTAAACCTTATTATTATTACTAAGATATAGAAAAGGAAAGATGGTTGACCAAGGGTATATATGTCATTTCATAAAATTTTATGTTTGCATTTCTTAAAGGCAAAATACATGTGGACCCCTTATTACTCTAGCCACAACTCTCCTTTAAATGCACTATGCATGTATTGATTAGACGATTTGTGCAGTGCAAATGCTCATTTCCAATCTTTTTCTCATTTTGAAAAATTATTAATTTTATTTTATTCAAATAGAAGTTTTCATAGAGAAAATAAAATTAATTTTTAAATAATACAATAACAAAAAGAAGTATCGATATTTATAAGATTTTCGTATTTACTCATACTATCTTAAAGCAATTTGAAAATAAAAATTAAATGATTTTCATGCACCCTATTGAAGACGATTTCAAATTAAATATTTTTATATTGAAAAGTAATTTTAAAATATATAACTTGTTAAATCTTAAATGATTTTCATGCACACTATGCATGTGTTGATTAGACTATTTGTGTAGTGCAAATGCTCATTTCCAATCTTTTTCTCATTTTGGAAAATTATTAATTTTGTTTTATTCAAATAGAAGTTTTCATATAGAAAATAAAATTAATTTTTAAATAATACAACAACAAAAAGAAGTATCGATATTTACAAGATTTTCATATTTACCCATACTATTTTAAAGTAATTTGAAAATAAAAATTAAATAATTTTCATGTACCCTATTATTTGAAGACGATTTTAAATTAAATATTTTTATATTGAAAAGTAATTTTAAAATATATAGCTTGTTAAACCTTATTATTATTACTAAGATATAGAAAAGGAAAGATGGTTGACCAAGGGTATATATGTCATTTCATAAAATTTTATGTTTGCATTTCTTAAAGGCAAAATACATGTGGACCCCTTATTACTCTAGCCACAACTCTCCTTTAAATGCACTATGCATGTATTGATTAGACGATTTGTGCAGTGCAAATGCTCATTTCCAATCTTTTTCTCATTTTGAAAAATTATTAATTTTATTTTATTCAAATAGAAGTTTTCATAGAGAAAATAAAATTAATTTTTAAATAATACAATAACAAAAAGAAGTATCGATATTTATAAGATTTTCGTATTTACTCATACTATCTTAAAGCAATTTGAAAATAAAAATTAAATGATTTTCATGCACCCTATTGAAGACGATTTCAAATTAAATATTTTTATATTGAAAAGTAATTTTAAAATATATAACTTGTTAAATCTTAAATGATTTTCATGCACACTATGCATGTGTTGATTAGACTATTTGTGTAGTGCAAATGCTCATTTCCAATCTTTTTCTCATTTTGGAAAATTATTAATTTTGTTTTATTCAAATAGAAGTTTTCATATAGAAAATAAAATTAATTTTTAAATAATACAACAACAAAAAGAAGTATCGATATTTACAAGATTTTCATATTTACCCATACTATTTTAAAGTAATTTGAAAATAAAAATTAAATAATTTTCATGTACCCTATTATTTGAAGACGATTTTAAATTAAATATTTTTATATTGAAAAGTAATTTTAAAATATATAGCTTGTTAAACCTTATTATTATTACTAAGATATAGAAAAGGAAAGATGGTTGACCAAGGGTATATATGTCATTTCATAAAATTTTATGTTTGCATTTCTTAAAGGCAAAATACATGTGGACCCCTTATTACTCTAGCCACAACTCTCCTTTAAATGCACTATGCATGTATTGATTAGACGATTTGTGCAGTGCAAATGCTCATTTCCAATCTTTTTCTCATTTTGAAAAATTATTAATTTTATTTTATTCAAATAGAAGTTTTCATAGAGAAAATAAAATTAATTTTTAAATAATACAATAACAAAAAGAAGTATCGATATTTATAAGATTTTCGTATTTACTCATACTATCTTAAAGCAATTTGAAAATAAAAATTAAATGATTTTCATGCACCCTATTGAAGACGATTTCAAATTAAATATTTTTATATTGAAAAGTAATTTTAAAATATATAACTTGTTAAATCTTAAATGATTTTCATGCACACTATGCATGTGTTGATTAGACTATTTGTGTAGTGCAAATGCTCATTTCCAATCTTTTTCTCATTTTGGAAAATTATTAATTTTGTTTTATTCAAATAGAAGTTTTCATATAGAAAATAAAATTAATTTTTAAATAATACAACAACAAAAAGAAGTATCGATATTTACAAGATTTTCATATTTACCCATACTATTTTAAAGTAATTTGAAAATAAAAATTAAATAATTTTCATGTACCCTATTATTTGAAGACGATTTTAAATTAAATATTTTTATATTGAAAAGTAATTTTAAAATATATAGCTTGTTAAACCTTATTATTATTACTAAGATATAGAAAAGGAAAGATGGTTGACCAAGGGTATATATGTCATTTCATAAAATTTTATGTTTGCATTTCTTAAAGGCAAAATACATGTGGACCCCTTATTACTCTAGCCACAACTCTCCTTTAAATGCACTATGCATGTATTGATTAGACGATTTGTGCAGTGCAAATGCTCATTTCCAATCTTTTTCTCATTTTGAAAAATTATTAATTTTATTTTATTCAAATAGAAGTTTTCATAGAGAAAATAAAATTAATTTTTAAATAATACAATAACAAAAAGAAGTATCGATATTTATAAGATTTTCGTATTTACTCATACTATCTTAAAGCAATTTGAAAATAAAAATTAAATGATTTTCATGCACCCTATTGAAGACGATTTCAAATTAAATATTTTTATATTGAAAAGTAATTTTAAAATATATAACTTGTTAAATCTTAAATGATTTTCATGCACACTATGCATGTGTTGATTAGACTATTTGTGTAGTGCAAATGCTCATTTCCAATCTTTTTCTCATTTTGGAAAATTATTAATTTTGTTTTATTCAAATAGAAGTTTTCATATAGAAAATAAAATTAATTTTTAAATAATACAACAACAAAAAGAAGTATCGATATTTACAAGATTTTCATATTTACCCATACTATTTTAAAGTAATTTGAAAATAAAAATTAAATAATTTTCATGTACCCTATTATTTGAAGACGATTTTAAATTAAATATTTTTATATTGAAAAGTAATTTTAAAATATATAGCTTGTTAAACCTTATTATTATTACTAAGATATAGAAAAGGAAAGATGGTTGACCAAGGGTATATATGTCATTTCATAAAATTTTATGTTTGCATTTCTTAAAGGCAAAATACATGTGGACCCCTTATTACTCTAGCCACAACTCTCCTTTAAATGCACTATGCATGTATTGATTAGACGATTTGTGCAGTGCAAATGCTCATTTCCAATCTTTTTCTCATTTTGAAAAATTATTAATTTTATTTTATTCAAATAGAAGTTTTCATAGAGAAAATAAAATTAATTTTTAAATAATACAATAACAAAAAGAAGTATCGATATTTATAAGATTTTCGTATTTACTCATACTATCTTAAAGCAATTTGAAAATAAAAATTAAATGATTTTCATGCACCCTATTGAAGACGATTTCAAATTAAATATTTTTATATTGAAAAGTAATTTTAAAATATATAACTTGTTAAATTTTAAAAGTTAATTAACTAAAAACACCAAGAAATAATAGTTTTAATAAAATTGCAATGTTGGGCCGTTACTAAAATATTTTCGCTGAGATATCAGCAAAATAATTTCAACACGTGTAAAATTTCAAAAAGCCAAAAAGAAGGATATAGCACATAAACGCCGTCTGTGGGGATCGAACCCACGACCACGTGGTTAAAAGCCACGCGCTCTGCCGCTGAGCTAAGACGGCTTCTATGATGTTTGTCTACACGCTTTCTAAATTTTATATGTTTCTGCAGTTACTGTCATCTTACCCTCGTGCTTCTACTAGAGTCTTGCGCAGCTTCTCGAACCAAACTTCCAGAACCCAATATTATTGCAACCCGTCTTCCGCCACCATTAACAAGAACCTTAGAAAGCTTGCTTCCAAGTAAATAAAAATAAGAGAAGGTTGATTGGAAAATACACATTTGATTATTTTTTTTAGAGAATGGCGGGGGCTAAGGAACAGATAGTGGATGTTCGGTCGGTGGTGGAGGCAGTAACAGCCGCCGGAGATGATGTTGAGATTGATACTCCTCTTTATGTCGTTGAAAGCCTCTGTATGCGCTGTGGTGACAATGTATGAAAATCTTCTTTCTCCTTTTTTGTTTTATGTATGAGGAAAAATGCTTTTTTCTTGTTTATTTTTGTGTTATTTCTGGAAAAAATGTAATCTTTTTTTCTTCTTCCTTAAAACATGGGAAATTTGCTTTAGCTGAGGAATGTAGAAGCTTTTTTTTGTTAATTTAATTTTACATAGATTATTATTTGCTCTCCCTTTGCTACAAAGTTACAGTTTTGATGGAATGTTGTGTTTGCTTCAGTCTTTTCGTTTTTTGAAGTTAATCTGGGAAAGGAAAAACAGTGCAATAGCTTTTTCCTTCTTGAATTTTCTGTAAGAGAATGGTAAAAGGTTGCTAACATGAAAATATGCTGAATCGAAGAATGCATACTTATTTTCTATAAAGTTAGCTTCTTGGTAATAAATTGTGGTGCATTGAACTCCCCCTTTTCTTCTTGCAATTGTTGGTAGAGCTACTTTAGGGAAAATTTATTTGGTTGTTTTTGTTTTTATGGAAACATCAGCAGGATACTGCTCTTTGTCTAAGGGTCTTATTGTTTCTTTTGACAGGGTACAACAAGGTTTCTCTTAACACTAATTCCACATTTTAGAAAGGTACTTGGTTTCTTTCCTCTCTTTTCTGAGGTGTTGCCTGGCTTATAGTTGTAAACAAAGAGTTGTACAGTTTTGGTTTTTCAACCTACTAGAGTTTTGATTGGTCAATATTCTTCTAGAATTTAACAATACAATTAAGAAGATAATTTTGATCAGTAAGACATACTGTTATTGTCTAGTATCGGTTTCATTTCACATTAACAAGGTCTAATCCTTAACAAGCACTATTTTTACCAGTATTTTGTTTGATATTTGAAACTAAAAAAACTGCAGAATGTGGTATAGAAGTTATATCTTCTTGAAAAATTAAAAATTGACGCTTGTGTTTGACTCTTGTTTACACCCTCTCTATTTTTCATCGATGATTGTTATTCTAAGGGAAACTAAATATTCTTCCAGATATTATTGTCAGCATTTGACTGTCCCCATTGTGGTGAAAGGTAAGGCGTTTCATCTCCGAAGACATTAGAAGTTGGAGTAACTTTCAGCCCAATTACCTACCTTACCCTGTTTTTCTGCCTTTTCATTCCCTTTCTGAAGAAATAATGAAGTGGAGTTCGCTGGTGAGATTCAGCCTCGAGGATGTTGCTATAACTTGCATGTTCCATCTGGGGATCAAAAGGTATTGCCACGAGTTAGGATTTCAAGATGAAACTCTATTGCATCTGTTGACGTTGCTATATGCTGCTATATAATGTACTAAGTTGCTATATGCAACAAACTCGGTAGTTCTATTGCATTTTTCATTGAACATGGACTAACCTTTCTCCACGAAGTTCTCAGGTGGTTGTTAAAGTAGCATAATGTCTTGTTGTTGCTATACAGTGCGTAGTTGCATACTTGATTCTCTTTTTAATTCGTGAGAACAAACTTTCTTGCCAGTTCTAGAGAGCTAGTAGACTTGATCAAAATCGTTGAGCCGTCTAGAATTGAAACATTGAAGTCGATATAAACTAGGAGGTAAGCAGTTGCCTATGTTGCAATGGCCTCTGGAATAATAAGGTGTAGTTGTTATCTCGTGATGTTTTTGTGATACTTTTGTCATTCTTCTTCTTTTTCCAATGTTATTCTTTTAATTTTAATTAGTGGTTTGACATGCTTTGCACTGTGAAGCCAATTGTTTAGGTTCAGTGTTTGTTTTAGACAGTTCTATGGATAACATTCATGTTTTTCAACCATGTAGCTAGGTTATTGCCCTTTGCTGCTTCTTCTGCATGCTCTTTCCTACTAAAAGGGAATAGAATTGTAAATAGACTAGGTCTTTGCATTCATAGAGTGCTATTAGTCCTCGCTCATGCTGTGATGTAAACCTGGGCCATCCGCTGTAGAGAGTCAATGCTATTTCCACGAGTTGCTAGAGAAATCAGTTTGATCCCATGAAAGGTAGATTGGTTGATGTCGTTTTTGAAAATTGTGGGTAGAATTGTGCAATATCTCTTTTCAAAGAGAATTTGGAATAGTTTAATACGTGATTTGCTTTGACCTGGATGGAGAATTGCTTGGAATCTAGAACATACCTGACACTTGTTTCTTCAAAGCTCAAGTTCATCAGAGTTGGTAAATGGAACTAAGTTGGCTCTTACTAAGGAGCAGAAAATCTAGTTTATCTACCAATGTTTTGTGTGGAATAATGTAGTTTGGAGTAGAGACCTTCCTTTCAGAGGAAAATATGAGAGGATAGTAAGTACTTCATTGGCTTCCCCCTATCTACTTGTAGACGTGCCCTTCTCGAGCCATTATTCAGTTATCCTTAATAATATAAACCTGATACAGTACTATATGCTGGATGGGCAGACTTATTCTTTATCTAAGACTTAATCTTTAAGAATTTTCTTTCTGGAAGTGCTACACACAACCAAGAAAAGGCACTTTAGCAATCCTAACAATGTGTTCAAATTCGCTAATGGAATTGTTGATAGGGATAAGCAGCAGTCACTAGAAAAATGCATGATTCTTCAAGATGTTGGTTTCTATGAAGCCTCTGGTTTTTATCTATTTCAGATTGCTTTATGCATATTTTTGTGGAATAAAGAATGTTGTGTGTCCTGGGGGTGTTTTAAGGTAAAGATAACTTTTAGTTTAACTCTGCGCAAGTGTTGAATTGCTGGTATTTTTAAACTGCAGATGCTCGACAGAACAGTTGTGAAGTCTGAAAGTGCTACCATCAAGGTACTTTATTTAACTCTCTTGTAACTTGTTAGGGTTTCAACATGTACACTGTAAGTAAACCTATTAAATCTCCATGTTTGATGCCGTTGTAACCAGATACACAAATGGAAGATAATGCATCTTTTAGATGGATGCTTGTATACATAACTGATTATTAAAGATGTGGCAATCAAGAATGGCTACATGTATAAGTGTAACTCGAAAAAAATAGCTTGCTTATCAAGTTATGGCTGTGCTGTGCAGATCCCTGAACTGGATTTTGAGATCCCCCCCGAGGCTCAGCGTGGATCATTGTCAACGGTATCTGCCCTTTACTAGCTTTCCTATTCAGAAAACTATCCTGATGATTAAATCATTGTTTTATGCTTTTGTAACAATGTTCCACTAAAAAGAATTTAGGCACGAGTCGTCCAGAAACCTTCATTCTTGTCTTTAAAATTTTTCTTTTACATCCTAATAGTGTTGGGCTAGGATTTGGAGTTTATGGTTTTTTTGGGGATTCAAGAGACAAGGAAATAGGACCAGTGGTTGTTTGTTTCCCCAGCTGCAAACACAGCACACCTTAGAAAGGGAAGAAATACTTAATTGTTTGCCTCTTGTTCTAATAGATGCCTCTCTGCGATGCATTACAGATAGAAGGCATACTGGTTCGAGCTGCCGACGGTTTGGAGGCCCTTCAAGATGAGCGGAAGGTGGAGTTTTCCTTTTGGTTTAGAGGCTCACGCACATTGGTCTTGTCTTTTCTTTCTTCTATATTTTTCGTGTTCTGATATTTCCATCACATGGCTTTTGCAGAAAGTGGATCCCCAGATGGCTGAAGCAATAGAGCGGTTCTTGATAAAACTGAGAGCTTGTGCTTCAGGAGATTCATCCTTTACTTTCATTCTTGATGATCCTGCTGGTAACAGCTTTATTGAGAACCCGTAAGTGACTCATTTTATATGATAGAAAGTTTCTGCTGTTGCCCTTCATGTCTCTAATGGAAAAATAGTGCTGTATAAAAGATGATATATCATGGTTCAGTCACGGGCACTAGCACCATGTTGGATGCTGTGACCTGAAATTTCTGAACTTTCCGTGGATGGATGAGTAGAACCAAATTACTTTGGAGTGTAAATTAGGAACTAGCCGTTAGTCTTCCAAAAACAAAAAGCATTACCACATGTGAATATATATGCATAAAATATACCATCAATACAGATGAAGAAATGACTGCAATCAAGCGTTAGAAGAATAAGAGAACACAAACACGACTCAAGCATCTAAATTGAATTGCGGTATAGTGCTGTCTCTTTTTACTTTCTGATCAAGATTTTGTTCCATATTTATTTTGTTGTATGTTTTGGTTTTACGTCAAAGAACAATTGTAACTCACGTAAAAATGAGGAAGTGAATTACGGCCCCGTTTTTGTACAGTGGTGTGTGAATCAAATGTTCTAACTGGGTAACATTACAGTACAAAATAAAAATCAAGTAGATAATTAGGACAGTACTTGTTAGATGTTAGACTTGTTTAAGTGGTACTGCTATTGTTACCCCATGTCTTACATGTCACGGGTACAAAACCTAAAACTAAAGTAAGTACGCTGAGCCAGATTCAAAATTCTGCATAAGAACCCAAACCACATAAAATACAAAAGTTTGAGGTGCAACCTTTTACGCTTAGTAATTTTTCATCTGAAAGTTGAGTTTCAGTTGTAATGTGACTGATCTTTTGCTGCCTTATGCAAACTCCCTTTGTTCCTCGATCAATCAATTAGTGACCGATGGCTCCATGCAGGTTGGCTATATGAATCCGCTGTATCCAATGTTCTCTTTCATGTCCATTTCATCTCAAACCTGCATTTGTTAGTATGCCAGTTAAAAAAAGTATAAGTAGGTCCCTTTCACTAAAAAGCACCTTTGTTAATATGTGGTTTAAAAATGAGTTGGCTTATCTTTGCTAATCTCTATCCAATATGCTCTTTACGTGTCCATTTCATCCCAAAACTGCGATTTTTAGTACTACAACAATAACAACCTAGTAAAATTCCACAAGTAGGGTCTGTGGAGGGTAGTCTGTACGCAGACCTTACCCCTACTCCGAGGGAGTAGAGGGGTTATTTTCGGTAAACCCTCGGCTCAAGAAGAGGAAAAAAGAGACAATATATAAGTACTATCAACTGAAACAATAGAAATAACGATAGCAACATAAGAACCAAAGAATAGATGAAAAGTAATAACAATAACCAATAAATAAGGCCTGGCTCAATAAAAAAACAGGAGAATAGTGTGAACACATTATTAACCACTAGCAGTCTAAGACAAAACCCTATCAAACTAGCCTTACACCTGTACAAAGTAGAAAAATGCTCAACTATCTCCTAACCTACAGCCCTAATGCTCGATCTCCCCACTTTTGTATCAAGGGCCATGTCCTCGGAAATCTGAAGCCATGTCATGTCGTGTCTGATCACCTCTCTCCAATACTTCTTAGGCCACCCTCTACCTCTTCTTGTACCCGCCAAAATCAACCGCTCGCACCTCCTTACCGGGGCATGTGAACTTCTCCTCCGTACGCGCCCGAACCATCTGAGCCTCGTTTCCCGCATCTCGTCGTCCGTAGGAGCCACGCTCACCTTCTCTCGAATATCTTCATTCCTAATCTTATTTATCCTAGTGTGCCCGCACATCCACCTCAACATCCTCATTTCTGATACTTACGTCTTCTAGATATGTGAGTTCTTAAATGGCGAACACTCAGCCCCATACAACATGGCCGGTCTAACTACTGCTCTATAAAACTTACTTTTGAGTAACAGAGGCACTTTCTTGTCACATAGGACTCCAGGTGCTAATCTCCATTTCATCCACCCCACCCCTATACGGAGTGTGACATCCTCATCAATCTCCTCATCCCCTGGATAATCGACCCATGAGTTAAGCCTCACTTTTGTGCCCGCGTCTCTCGGCTCTACGCCGAACTTGCACTCCAGGTATTCCATCTTAATCCTGCTCAACTTGAAACCCTTAGACTCAAAGGCCTGTCCCAAAACCTCCAACCTTTCGGTAACACCGCCTCACGTCTCATCAATCAGAACTATGTCATTGCGAATAACATACACCGTGGCACCTCCCCTTGAATGTGGCGTGTCAGTGCGTCCATCCCCAAGGCAAATAAAAACGAGCCGAGAGCAGATCCTTGGTGTAACCCCATAACAACCAGGAAATGCTCCGAGTCGCCTCCCGGTGTCTTAGCTCCATCATGCCCTAATATAGGCAACCAACACACCTTTAGCCTCCGGGCATCTTCATAGAACCTCTCTAGGAACCTTGTCATGTGCTTTCTCCAGGTCAATAAACATCATGTGCAAATCCTTCTTGATATCAATGTACTGCTCCACCAACTTCCTCATAAGGTAGATAGCTTCTATAGTCGAACAACCCGGCATGAACTGGTTGTCGGATATAGACACCATCCTCCTCACCCTCACTTTTACCACCCTCTCCCGGACTTTCACGGTATGACTTGGTAACTTGATACCTTTACGGTTGTTACAACTCTGGATATTACCTTTGTTCTCGTACAATGATACGATCGTGCTCTACCTCCACTTAACCGACATCCTCTTCGTCCTGAAAATAACTTCAGGTGTGCCACCTTCTTCGCTTCCACTTTACCTTGGACCACTTTATTCCACCACTAGTTGCCTTTGTGTTGGCCAGAGTAACCCTTCGAGACCCCTAAAACCTCTCTCGCAGCCGTCGTCATTCACATAGCTCTCACGTCCCCATTACTCTTCTAGGCTCCCATAGCCGATAACCTTCCCTCCAACTCCTGGGTTTTATCCTTATTCAGGGCTCACCACCTGATCCTCGACTGTCCTCGTACAAACTTCTTCTTCCTCTTTGTCATGATACCGACATCCATCACCAAGAGCCTATGCTGCGTCGTGAGGGCCTCACCGTGTATAACCTTGCAATCCTTGCACAACCCTCCATCACACCTCCTTAGGAGGAGATAATCAATCCGAGTATTCGCCACCGCACTTTGGAAAGTAAGCAGATGCTCCTCCCTCTTCGGAAAACTAGAGTTCGCAATCACCATCTCAAAAGCCTTAGCGAAATCCAACAGCGAAGTACCTCCTTCGTTCCTATCCCCAAAACCGAAGCCGCCATGCACCTCGCCATAGCCGCCAGCACTCGACCCATTATGGCAATTGAAATCCCCTCCTATAAATAACCAAAAGTGCGATTTTTAGTATGGCGGTAAAAAAGTATAAGTAGGTTCATTTCAGTGCAAAAGCGCCTTTGTTAATATGTGATTTTAAGAAACATACAAGTAGGCTTATCTTTGCTTCACTTTGCTCCGTTCTATTATTGTTAGTCTTATGCTCAGGTGAATGCCCATCTCACAGGTTAGCTCCATCTCCTGATCCCTCATTGAAAATCACATTTTATGAGCGAACTCCTGAACAACAGACAGCTATAGGGTATCTTGCAGACCCATCACAGGTTGGAGGACAAAGGGATGAGGTATCAACTGAGGAGATAAATAATGTTCCTCATCACCTGCTAAAGGAACCACATGGATCAGTTGGAGCGAGAGCAGGACGTCAGGCTATTGCTCAGGGTAACAGTGCAGAAATAGCTGAAGCTCTATTTCGATATTCAGCTCCTGAAGAGGTATCCTGCAGTGGTTACTTGCATTTATATCTGTCCCCTTTAAATTTTCTTTGTGATAGCTTCCTCTTTTTGACAGGTGATGTTGTTTCCATCAACTTGTGGAGCATGCGCTGCGAGGTGTGACTGTAGAATGTTTGTTACCAGTATCCTTTTCTACATTTACACTATTGAGAACCCCATGATTTCTCACTTCCACCCCACACAGTCCTTTGCCACATAAATGAAGAGAAATATTAACAGTTGCATTTGTTGTCCATCTGTTTATTTATATTTGTTATAAATTTATTTGGTTCTATCAGGGCATCTGCCTCTTAATTTATCATGTGGTGTTGCAATCATTGACAAATGTATGAGCTTAAATAATTTAATGTTATAGCTAATAATTTTCAGTTCTTGGAGGATCCCTGTATGTCTCTGTTATTAAATCTCCGTAACAGAGGGACAACCTAAAACAGTTAAATAATCTAGATGGGACTTTGTACCAAGACTGTCAGCTTCTTTAGAGTGATTAGATGTAAGTAAAGAGATTTAATTGATGTCTTTTTCATCATGGAAAATTCTATTGTGATTTTTTAATTCTCTTTAATGGAGTTGCATAATTTTGTCTACATAAAGAATTAATTGGCTCCCATTTTTTAGTTTTTTTTTTTAAAGACAGAGTTCCAGTTGGTGCATGGTGGTGCTTTCTTTGGTAGTTTGGGCTTTATCTTTGTGATTTAGCATTTTTTTGTAAGAATAGCGACTGTCATCTGCTGCAAGCTATTTTGCTTCTATGGTACTTGTTGAACTTAACCACTTAAAGATATTCCATACTTTCAAGAAGTAATAGTTATGGCATCCTCTTGTGATGCTTGTGGTTATCGCAATTCTGAGGTAATCACTCACTGCCACGTGCTAGAAAAGAATAGCTTATGGAAATTATAGTAATGATGAGATTATACTCGTCTTTGCAGCTGAAACCTGGTGGTCCTATATCTGATAAGGGAAAGAAAATTACGCTTCATGTGGAAAACATTAAAGACTTAAGCCGTGATGTGATTAAGGTATAACTCTCCAGCATATATTTGACAGAAATACTTATTAATTATTTGTGATCTGATTTTACTTTTATTTTTATTTATTTTGGTGTTCTCTCATTCATTCTGCGATTCCCCTGTAGGAGCAACATCTGATTTTACTTTTAGAATTGCTCTCATACTGCCAACTTTATAGAGAGGAATTCCATAAAAGACGAGATCAGTAAATGACAATTAATTGAAATTGCATCGTTGTGAGACTAAAGATATATTTCATTCTAGTCTAAGGGATTCTAATAGGCTAGAAGTCCTTCCGGCCCCTTGTGACTGTGGATTGAATGAACAAATGGATAAAATCAAAAAATAGTTTAACGAGCAGTTCGAACTCGCTGGCTGACTCGATCTGGGACCTTGGCCTTATTCTAGAATATTCAAAATAATAGTATTTAATACGTAGTTAATAACTAAGATTCCAATAGTTTAGTCAAATACTACGCATATAAGGTTTTTGTTATGTTGGCCCGCTTAGCTCAGAGGTTAGAGCATCGCATTTGTAATGCGATGGTCATCGGTTCGATTCCGATAGTTGGCTTTTCCCTATTCTTTTTTTTAAAAATTCAAGTGTTGTATACATCATCAGTCCGATTCTTTGTAGGACCTACCCATAATAACTAACTTGAAAAATGGATCTCTTTACCATAAAAGATTCGTCGTTCCTGACCCTGTTTCTGTGCCTTCTCTCTAGCTGAATGCTATCTATTCATAGATATATGTTTTGGCAGCCCTTGTTAAAAAAAGGAAATCCAAAAGCTATTTCAACTAGAAAAAAACCTGCTGAAAAGCGGGATATTTTATACAAAAAAGTAAAACTCATTCTTCTATATTCCATTTTTTTCCAGTCTGTTAGCCCCTACCCTCCC
>MU704087.1:4822-23568 GCA_026770625.1 Nicotiana glauca
GAGCCTCGAGTTTGGACCATGTGGGCCCGGTGTCGGATTTTGCTATTTTTGGAAGAATGATGGGAATTTCATTTCTAGACTATGGGACTATGTTTTTGAGCTCTTATTGATACTATTGAATCAAATTGTGCCTAGATATCATTGTTTCGGAGTCGGATTCTAAAGGAAAAGCGATTTTAGAGCCTTGATTGCTATTTTCGGACCGAGGTAAGTGTTTGATCTAACTTTGGCTTGAGGGAATAGGATTAGAGTATCATAATTGCTATTTGCTAATTGATCGAGTGTGGTGTATAGGCATGGTGACGAGTATCTATACACCAGAGTCTAGCATGACTGTGGGTCCTTGTTTGTACTTGTTCTTGAGATAATTTGAAACTCTTCTAAGCTAATTAATGATGACTACATAATGTGAAGAGTGTGAGGATAAATCATGAAATATTAATACTTTGGAGCGTTGGCTCGAATGATACATATCACTGAGTAGGAGATGAAAGTATTGAAAGGAGTTGTGATTGATCCCTTGCCGGGATGGTTTAAATATACTGAATATTTTCCCTTGCCGGGATGTGAAAGCTATTAGTGATGTTTCCTTGCCGGGACTTAGTTGTTAATTGTGTTATTCCCTTGCCGGGACATTTCTTATTATTGTTTATTTTTCTCTCGCCCGTTTGGTGGTGACTGTTGTTTGGGTGAGGAAGAGTGTTAACGCACGAAGGGTCATTCCGTGCTATTTTTGATTATATTTGCACGAAGAGTCATTCCGTGCTATGCTTTGACTGTTTATGCACGAAGGGACATTCCGTGCTCTGATTTAACTAATATTGCACGAAGGGTCATTCCGTGCCATGAAATGAGAGTTATGTGAGGGAAATCACGAAGGGTGATGCCGTGCATTTTATTCGATTATTTTGGGTGAGGATGAGAGTAAAAGCACGAAGGTTGATGTCGTGCAACTATTGATTTCTTATGCTTTGGTAGTTATTATTGTGTCATGTCTCTTAATTACGCTGATGAATCTTATATTCAGATTGTACTCCCCCACAATATGTTTCCCTCCTTTTAACTGCCTAGTTCGATATTTCTTTTCCTTCTATTGTATATATATATGTATATAGAATTGTACAGGTTGATTTGGTAGTCCTGTCTAGCCTCGTCACTACTTCGCCGGGGTTAGGCCAGGCACTTATCAGCATATGGGGTCGGTTGTGCTGATGCTACACTCTGTGCATTTCTTGTGCACAGATCCAGGAGCAGCTTTCGGACTGCAGCAGTAGGATTTTTATCCGGGAGCTATCTTCAGTCCAGGGACTCTCGAGGTAGCCTAGCTGGCGTTCGCGGGCCGAAGTCCCTTTCCTTTATTTGAGTTTATTTTCATTGTTCCGAGACAGACACATGTATTTTCTTTCATTCAGACTTGTATGCAGTACTCTTTAGTAGCCCGTGAGCTAGTGACACCAGATTTTGGGTAGTGATGTGTTATTAAATTCCGCAATCGATTTTATTTTATTAAACTTAAAGACTTCCGCATTTATTTAATTATTTTTCAGTATATTATATTGTTGAGATTGGTTAAAGTATGTTTAATATTTGGCTGGCCTAGCTCCGTTAGTAGGCACCATCACGACGCCCGATGATGGGAAATTCGGGTCGTGACAGGTATGATATATATGATTTGTACCTTAGCAGAAGTTCAAAGAAAAGTTTATCACTTTAGCAGTTAGAGCAAGAAGTTTTTACAACATTTTAGTATTTTTAATTTATTTTATTAGCGTATGTATAATATAGTTCAAAGTCAGACATGAGTATACACATTCTATTCACATTTAATTTTGTTGGTTGATGAAGTTTTGTGGCAATATGTCAACATATAGACCTTCTGTTTTATATCTAATTCATTCGAATCTGGTATGGTCTTTTTCAAATAACTATTTTTTCCATTTGTTGGTTACCGAGTATCTATTTGGTATAACAGTTTTCGAATAACTATTTTTTTGCTTTCACTACTATTTTTTTATTGCAATATAGTATAGTATCATGGAAATGAATATACAAAATTCTATATCTACTAAGGAGCAACTTTCAAAATAATATGCATGTACTATGTTATCACATTGACATGTTGTAGCTATTCTTATTCTTTCTTTAGTCCTATTTCAGATATGGATGAACAAGGACACGTTCAAATTACTCCAACTACGACTGCTCAAATTCAACAAAGGGTACAACGTCGAAGGGTACGCCGTTGCAACATTTTTTCCTATAATGCTTCTAACTCAAAGCCTGAAATTATCAGGAATGTCCCAAGGTCGATACAAAATAACTTAAGAGATCGAAGGGCTGAACGAAGGGAAAGAGAAACAAAATTTACAGAGCTTAGGCCTGCACTAGATGAACAACAACAACAACAACAACCCAGTAAAATCCCACAAGTGGGGTCTGGGGAGGGTAGTGTGTACGCAGACCTTACCCCTATCCCAAGGGGGTAGAGAGGCTGTTTCCGAAAGACCCTCGGCTCAATATAATAAAAAAGACAAAAGAAGAGAGTATTAGATTCACCGCGGAAATCATACGGTAAAAGGAACATAGAAAGCAGGAAAAGAAAAATAATAATAATAATAATTCAAAGCAGAAACGATAGTTTGTCGATGAACATATTGCAAATTATCAGCTTACTCGAGATGCACTAATTGATGCTATAGACAAAATTATACTATATGATTGGGAAGCCTTATCAATTTTAGTAGATTCACTTGGACAACCTTTAGGTAGTATTTTAACTGACATTTATCACGAGGTTTGGCCAAGTGAACCTTTTTGGGTTTATGTTCTTAAATTTGAAGCTGAGTGGGAGAATCGTCTCTACGACTACCTGTAATTTTTTTAATTAATCAAAGTTTTTTATTTCTTTGAAACATTACCTGTCATTTAACTCTTTTTTTTTCTTAACAGCATTACATAACATAAATAACATAATGGAATAACACTAACTTATTCCTTCAAATAATGCAATTTTAACGACATATCCAATGTCTTAAAAGAGGAAAAATATGAATACACACATTACTTTACGCTATTTACTTGATTATATGTATTTCTCATGTATAGTAATACTTTACAATCTATTTTGCCTCTTTTCAAATAAAAAATTAATGACAAATCTATATATATTTAGGTCATTAAAAATATGAATTCATCCAAAGTAGACTTGCAGTACAGTATATCTTTATAAATGAAAATTCTAACTTCACTTACGTTTCTTTCCGTAAGTTTAAACTATTAATATATATTTATATTGTTCATCTGAGGCAATTGTTCGGGAAGTATCATAGAAAATTAATATGGCAGCAACTATGTTATGATTGAAATATTCACATAAAGATTACTCGCTCTGTTAAGCAAGTAAGTTAATAATTTATTATTTTTTTTCTACATATTTTCCGCACACCGCGCGGGTACTATATTAGTGATCTTAATACATGTAGACAATAAATACCCCTCAAGGTGCACTTTAGTAGCATGCCACGTCAGAGTTGTTATCCACTGGACTTATCTATTATCTCACTTTCCGAATGTCCGCTGCACAGTTTTAGCTGCACGAACTCAGAACTCACATAAAATCTCCTCATTCATATTAGATAAATAAATTAAAGTAGAAGTGAATTTTCGGACTAAACTTATATTCTGATCAGAATTATAAAATTCTGGTGATTTATTTGGAAATGCATTCATCCATTTCTCTATCTTTTCTTCCTAATTGTTCAGTACTTAAGAGATCACACAAAAATCAGCTCGAGCAATATTCTTTTACGCCTTTGAATCTGCGGTTTTGTGGATTGAGAAAGGAGGTTTTAGCGTTTTCTTTTTCGCAGGTTAAAAGATGTGAGACTCAGAGATCATTGAGAATTCTGGGGAAAAATAATGTTATAGCAGCTTCAGTAACTGACAATGTCAGTTTTCCGACGTCGTTTGATTATGATGTAGTTATAATTGGTGCTGGTGTTGGTGGCCATGGTGCTGCATTGCATGCTGTGGAGAAGGTATAGAACTGCTGTTGTTATAATTTGATCATATTTTATCCCTGTGTTATACCATGATGCTTATAGTGTTAGAAAATACAACAACAAACAACAACATACATGTGTATTCCCACATTGTGGGTCTGGGGAGGGTAAAGTCTACGCAGACCTTACCCCTAACTTGTGGAGTTAGAGAGACAGTTTCCGAAAGATCATCGGCTCAAGAATTTAGGGCTCGTTTGGTACAAGGGATAAGGGATAATTATTTCCGGAATTAAATTTGGCTTGAGTTTATCCCACGTTTGGTTGGGATAAAATCGCGGTATAACTAATTCCGGGATTGTAGTATTTTTTATCCCTATGGGAGGGTGGGATAACTAATCTCGGGATAATTAATCATGGAAATCATGGGATAACTTGTTTCCCAACTATACGACCCCTTAGTGTTAGAAAATGAAACTAGAAAATAGTATGAACAAAGCATGAGTCATGTGAGAACACACAGTCCTTAAGGATATTCCTCCCACATGGCGAATTGTATAGTTAGGCGTATCTTCAGGATTCAACAAGCTCTACCAAAAGCGGTTTGGATCGGGCCTCAAGCCTATTTCGCGCGTAGGGGGAAATCGACTCATTTTGGTTTGCAGCACAACTCTTGTGTGCGCGAGCCCAATCCATTTTTATTGCTCTTTACTAGTCCATTAGAAGGACAATTCTTTATAAAACAAAAAGAGAGCTCTTCTTAATCAATGAGGGACGCTCCCTTTTGAAATATCCACTAGTTTCTCCAACAAATATTAGGAGAATTGCAACTCATTTTGTGTAGCTTCTGAATATCTATATTAACTTCTCGAGATAAATGAATCTTGTTTGATTCAAATCCAGCAATTAGTCAAATTGATTTTCAATAAAGAGAAGTGCTAAGCAAATTGAGACAGAGGGAGCATAAATTTTTTAATTTTTGTTTACATTTTCACGGGGCAAAGGGGGTTCATGAATGGAAATGAAAAATAATGGTGACCTTGAATGTGCAATTTCTTTCCAACTCATTTCGCTTTTTCTAGATTTTTCGCACATTTCTAGAACTTTGTTCTTTGGGTATCACTAATCTCTTGCGAAGTAAAAGTTCTTAGTAATATCCTAGTTAGCATTAGGATTCTTTTGATTAGTACGATTCGACTGGTATTCTCGTTAAAAAACAAGGCCTTGTACATTCTAAAGGAGCTGAAAACAATTCTATGAACTCAAATCCAAAGAGCACTTTTGTAGCTAATTTTGAGAACCTCATGCTCTTGGAACTTCACTAGCATTAATAGCATTGTTATTGACCTTGAGTATGTTGGCTATCCAGAGTTACTTGTCAGTTCTCTCGTATTTCTGAGGACTGGAAATTTATATTATCCTTTCACAGGGTCTTAAAACAGCAATCATTGAAGGAGATGTAGTGGGCGGAACTTGTGTAAACAGAGGCTGTGTTCCTTCTAAAGCACTTCTTGCAGTTAGCGGTAGGATGCGGGAACTTAAGAATGAGCATCATTTGAAGGCTTTGGGTCTGCAGGTGATTCCAACTGCTATGCTAAATATCTCTGCGTTACTAGGGATATGTCTACAACAACGAGTAGTTAAATATTCCACCTCACTTATAAAAGTACTTTGGAAAAAAAACTAATCTTTTTATTGCATTATATATGATGGTGTTTGTATACAAACAGTGTTTAAGAGATTAATTTGACTTATGTATTATGTTAGTGGTAGCAGAAGAAAGTATTATGGTGGCCGAAAAGATAGTTTGATAGAGAAACGTCACATCCAGTTTTAAATTTGAAAAGGTAAATGAATTTGACTTCTTGCAAGTTGTGGAAGTGGTATAGAATAATATTACTAGTGGAATGATGTTAGACATTTTGGAATGTCTCAAAATGGAAAAAGTATCATATAAATTAAAGTCGAGGTAATAAATAGTATGTTACTTAAGGTTCCATAGCATCTTAAACGTCATTTGGATGTCATCTTGGAGAACTTGGCATATGCCATTTAAACAACTAGTATAAAAGTTGGCAACTATTGTCTGTTTGCCATACATTTCCTATCCCCATTTTTCGATTTGCTTAAATACCATATTTCCTTTTAGACATCCTCATAAATGTGGTCAAGTCTGCAGATTGATCAATCTTTTTCCATGTCTAATGACAGGTTTCAGCCGCTGTATATGACAGGCAAGCAGTGGCTGATCATGCTAATAATCTTGCCTTGAAAATTCGTAATAACTTGACAAACTCAATGAAGGCACTTGGTGTGGACATTTTGACCGGAGTGGGTACTATAGTGGTAAGTCGACGAATATCCAAGGGAACTTATTCTAGTTTCAATGTTGACCTACATGTTGATGGTTTCAGTCTTTGAACTGCATAATTATTTCAGGGTCCTCAAAGGGTGAAGTACGGAAAAGCTGGCTTTTCTGACAATGAAGTTACCGCAAGGGATATAATCATCGCTACTGGTTCCGTCCCTTTTGTTCCCAGAGGCATTGAAGTTGATGGTACCTTTTTCTTTGTTATTTCCTGCTTCCGACATTGTTGTCTAAGATTCCTTGAAACCTCATACTTGGGATATGCTTCTTTTTAGATGCAGTACCCTTTGGAAGGTGAATCCTCACCATTTAGTCATTTAATTCTTGTTTATTTTCAGGGAAGACTGTTATTACGAGCGACCATGCTCTCAAACTGGAATTTGTCCCTGAATGGATAGCTATAGTAGGAAGTGGTTATATTGGACTTGAATTTAGTGATGTGTACACTGCACTTGGTAGTGAGGTAGTTTCACCTCTTCCTCTTAGTCTCTTCTCTGCAATTCATATATTACGAGCGACCCTGCACTGTGCTTGTTGTTTCAATGCTCTTTAATCTTGATCTTCCTACAATAGTACCTAAACACTTATAAATTCTCTTAAATGTCAACTTACGCCTAATGGTCATTTTCTTCACAGGTTACCTTTATTGAAGCTTTAGATCAACTTATGCCCGGATTTGATCCTGAAATTAGTAAGTTAGCTCAAAGAGTTCTCGTAAATCCAAGGAAAATTGATTATCATACTGGAGTGTTTGCAACGAAGGTATTGCTCGCTCTGTTTTACGTTGTTTGCATTACAAGTTTCCAGATATCTAAACTATCTTCCCTAATAATTTTTACAGATTACCCCAGCAAAGGATGGGAGACCAGTTGTTATTGAGCTAACTGATGCCAAGACCAAAGAACTGAAGGAAATTCTGGAGGTAACACAATATTACTATTATTCTTTTCTTTTTGCTTTTTTTCTCAAAACAGGTAGGGGCATTTCACAATTATCTGGAGGACATTGCTATAGGCATTTCATGCCAGGGTGGAGGTACCATATAAGCTACGGGTTCGGCAGAATCTAGTAGCTTTTGGCTCGGACCCTGTATGTGTGTTAAAAAAATTCCCAAAATTTGTACAAATATTAATTTTGAACCTAGTAACTTAGATAATCAATGAGTTTAGTGGCATTTCAAACCCATAAACTTCAGATCCTCGCTCTGCCTCTGTTTCACGTTGCTATTTTCTATTTCTAGGTTGATGCAGCTCTAATTGCGACTGGTAGAGCTCCCTACACGAACGGTCTAGGCCTGGAGAATGTACGTCTTTTGCATAAAAACACATACAAGAGTCTACATCTTATGCCCGGATTTTGTGCATTCTAATGGTGAAACTTTTGCAGATTAACGTGTTGACACAACGAGGTTTTATTCCTGTAGACGAGCGTATGCAAGTTATTGATGCTGATGGAAAATTGGTATGTTGGAACTACCCTATTATCGATTTGCTTTCACATGGCTGTGATTTTGTTCTTATAATACTTTTACCACTAGGTCCCTCACCTTTATTGTATTGGCGATGCAAATGGTAAAATGATGCTTGCTCATGCAGCCAGTGCTCAGGGAATATCTGGTGTGTGTGGAATTCTATTACGAATATCTTCTGTACAAGTCAAATATTTTCCTTCAAAATCAATGTCATGTTACTGCTCACAATTATCTTTTCTTATGAAATAGTTGTTGAACAAGTCTCTGGAAGAGATCACGTGCTTAACCATTTGAGCGTTCCAGCTGCTTGTTTTACTCATCCTGAAATCAGCATGGTTGGACTGACTGAGGTAAAAACCGAACTTCTTTCAATCGGGTACATCATTGCTAATGTGCATTCCATCTAAAATGCCTGTGATATTGAGGAGACATCCTGGAATCGGGCTTTTTTTGGGTGGAGGGTGGTTTCATTTTGACTTTGAAATTGCTTAATAGGAAAAATGCATTGTGTACGGCTTATATGATGCACAAACAGTTAATATGTCATGACAGGTAGAGGTAAAAGTCATAACTTGAAGCCTCTTTCTTCAGGATGTAGTCATTTTATTTTCAAAAAAAAAAAAAAACTTTTCTTGTGAATCAGCTTGTTGTGTCACCATTTAACTCTCTGACCACTTAAGCTTTGCTGTCTCTGTGTTGGAGTACTGTTGTTATGTTCAAGTTTCTTCGCAAACTTCACTTCGTGTTTTGCTTCTAATTTATCTCTGTGGGTGTTTGTTAAGAATTGGCGGAGGATGTTAACTATTTGCCATGGTTGATGAGGAGAACTATTGTAGTGAACTGCTTATAATTAGTTTTTTGACGGGCTTCTTCTTTTGCAGCCACAAGCTCGAGAAAAAGCTGAAAAGGACGGGTTTGAGATAAGCATTGCAAAAACAAGTTTTAAGGCTAACACAAAGGCACTTGCAGAAAATGAAGGGGAAGGACTTGCAAAGGTTCTACTCATCTTTTGGTTCTTTCTTCCCATCACTTTAACGAACAGATGAACTCCGCTATCTTCCAATATGATTCTGATTTCCTACTTCTCTTGCTACATTCCTTTTACACGATACGACTAGCAAAATGACTCATGCGGTTGGTAGTGTTTCTGAAGCTCGCTGTTAGTCCCTACTACTAATTAAGGATTTCTAACATCAGAAAACAACATGCCTGCGATTCCATGTGTTAGAGATTTTGTTATATTGTAATTAAGGAGGCGTATTTTTAGATTCAAATTTATCAGTGTCCAACTTTCAGACCATTTGTCATCAATCTTTCATATTCTGATTGCGATTATGGAGGATTTGAGATTTTCTGACTTCATTATTGCGTATTTGATACAGTTGATATACAGATCGGACACTGGGGAGATTCTTGGAGTTCATATCTTTGGTATGCATGCTGCAGACCTCATTCATGAAGCATCCAACGCCATGGCACTGGGAACAAGAATTCAGGTTATCCATTACACGAGGCTACTACTAAATAATTTATCTCTGAGAAAGTTTATCTATTTGCTCTATGGGTAGGGAGTTTCAGTGCTCATGTCTTTTAAACTCCCCAGAATACATTGAGCTCCTCTTCTTTCCTTTTGGAAGGAAGTATATCTAGACTTTAGAGTTATCCGTTCAGCGGGAAATAAGCCACTACTTGCTTTGTTTATCAATTTTATGAGAGTTAAGGTGACAAAGCAACAGAATGTTGATAATTTTTTTTCTGTCGCCTGTCAGGATATAAAGTTTGCAGTGCATGCACATCCAACATTGTCTGAAGTCCTTGATGAACTATTCAAATCAGCTAAGGTACGCCATCTGCAAAATCTGGGTAATGATTTCCTTTTGTTCCTAGGAATTTTAGCCAGGCAGGGCGAGTAAGAAAATGAGATTTTATTGTATATTAAACTTGATAAAATTACAACCTTTCGGCCAGCATTAATGGAATTGAAAACTTGTTCCACCAGGTAAACACTGAAGACCATAGCTCAGTGCGCGAACCAATTGCTATTTAGAATTGTGAAGCCTGGAAGTTTTGAGGAAACTACTGCATTGCGGGTCTCAGCTAGAGCTCATGTTCCATAAAACATAGAAAGAGGATGATAAGGATAGATTCGGATAAATCACTGCATTTCAGGCATGTCAATGGATTTCAATGGGAATCGATATACTGATTCCAGGATATTTTACAAGGCCTAGGAATGACAATAAGGGAGGTGCAAATCAACATTCAAACTGCTGCTGTGCTGCTGTACCCAAGAGCCTGTCCTCACAATTTAAAATTTTCAGAAATCATATTAGGTTGTATTTTGCATCGGGAGTCCTGAAATGTACAGGGGAAGTCCATAAGCAATGCCTCTATTGTTTTATGCTTTGGATGGGTAGTTGTGTGTATTATTTTTCATCTTCCTTTATCAGGTGAAGCTCTAACAAATTTACTGAAATGACCATCTCTCCTGCAATCTAGTTCTTTGTTCCTTCTGCTCCTTCCCAGAACAAGAGATTCAGGGGTTAAAGTTACTTCTTCTTCTTCTTTTTTTTTTTTTTTTTTTTTTGTGTGTGGACATTTTATTTAAAAACTACGAAACATCGTTCAAAGGATTCATAGGATCATTACACATAGCTGAGATACCCTCTAAGGCATTCAGATAACCTAGTTTTGCTAGAGTTCTACAAGTGCTTTCTAGCACTGTTTTCATACAAAACTCCATCCTTGTCCACCGGCATCCTGGGCACAACAAAGGGTGGAGGGATAACAAAACAGTTGAGCTTATTTAAGGTGGCCCTCTTGGTTGCTTCCTTTGCCAGCAGGTGAGCTACTTCATTCCTGTGTCTGAAATTATGCCGGACCACTAGTTCTTTATTCTTCATGGACATCAACCACCTGCAATTACATATGAGAGAATTGTAAGCAGGTTGTCCATTTTCTAACAGGTTTATTACCTGGGTCGAGCCAGTTTCAATTTCAAGTGGAAAAAAGGTTTTTTCCAAGGCAAACTCCAAACGTTGATTAAGTGCTAGTAGTTCTGCATGGATACGAGATATAGCTTGCACCCTAACCGCTGGGATTTTGTTTGTGAGCTCCATCAAAGTTTAGTTTTTACCAACCCGCTTGTGGCTTCCTCCAACTCGTACTACAACTGACATTCCTCGAGTGATTACTTTCCCTATTAGTGAGGTAGTAGTATTGAGTAGCTTGGTTGATGATGAAGGGGATAGAAACGCTATTTATGGAATTGTTCTCTATATTATTGTTTCTGTTTAGCCAGAGATTCCAGAGTAAAGGGAAATCGTTAGGCCCATGTTATCAATTTAGAAGGGATACTAGGGTTGCTATATCTAATCTTATCCACCCAGTGATGGTTGTTGTGGGTGGGTTGCTGTGCTATCCCACCGGAAGGAGTGCCAGAATTTTTTTGCAATGTAGCAGTGAAGAAAGATGTGATAAATCCTCCTCTCCTGCTCTACAGATGGTACATACTGTGTCCACATTCATACCAATGCGGTTTAGGTAGGATCGGCAGGGTAATCTATTATTGTAGCACTTCCAAAGTAAGAACTTTATTTTATTTGGAGAGGGTGTTCCCCAAATCCATTTGAAACATCTCGGAGAGGAGTTAACCATCACTATTAGGGTTCCCACAGGGGCAGTCATAAGGAATTTTTATCAAGATAGTAATAGAGAGAATGTTGCTAATAACGTTATGAGGTAATTCGAAGGCATCGAAGTGACATCTGAGTTGTTTAAGGAACTGCACTTCCAAGATAAACAAGAAAGCAACTGCACAAAAACTTTCCTAAAACCATAAAATGATAAGAAGCCCTTAACAATGAAGTTGTGTGATTGGTGCCTCACATTAACATTTACAGAAACGCTTTCATGCAAAGAAGGATTAGCTTGCATCTTTTGTCTCTACCCAGATAGTAAATGTCTACAACAAGAACAACAATAAACCAGAGAAGTCCCACAAATGAGGTCTAGGGAGGTAATGTATACGCAGAACTTACCCCCACCTTATATCAAGGTAGAGAGGCTGTTTCCGAAAGAGTCAGATAGAACATGTTTTGCATGACTTGTCCAGCAACAAGCATTCACATAGTATTAATAAGGCTCAAAGAACTTTAACTAGCTTGAGTCTGCAGAGACTCACACATTATAAACTCTACATGATCAACTAGTACTTACCCTTTTTGCCAATTAGGCAGTTCTATCACTGTGATATAACTAAGCAAAACATCCAAATAAAGATATCCAGATCGAAGATCGAAAATAATAAAGAACAGGAATTGGTGAGTAATAATAAAAATGAGCTGCTAATAGGCATTGATTAAAAGGAAAAGTTGGTCTCCATACTTGAAAAATACTAGTTCGAATAAGTATCCGCTAAAACTTCAAAACGACCAAGATAAAGATCCCAATATCAAAATACAGTGCCAGCAATAAACAGAAGGCGGCCTGTTACTCTAAATTCTTTTACTCTTCATTAGCAGAGTCCACGTTCTTGTTGTTGTTGTGCTTCCTAGCATACCTTTGGTTCCTCAAGAACTTGGGATCCATCTGCATTTACCCAAAAACAACACTTAGAATACAAAGAGATATGCTTCCACATATTTACATCTAGATATCGATCAGTGTTTTTATAAGTAAAAAAGGACAAAAAAAGCAACAACGTCCATGAGGCTTAAAGCAAAAAAGAGTCAAGTAACAAGCATGCTTCTTTCAAGTGAAACATCATATATTTAAGAGAAAATTAAGAAAATACCAAAAATCATATGAACTTAAAAATACTAGTTAAATTGGATTTAAAATAATGAATTTCAAATCCAATGTATAATATGCTGAGACTAATCTAATTCCTCAAGTTTGAGATTCAAAGAACCCGTCTTTATTGTTTTGTGCTATGGCTTTTAATAACATTGACATCCACATACATCATCAATGAAGGGCGGATATAGTTAACAAGCTATGGGTTTAATTGAACCCAGCAACTTCTTTTTATAAGAGTGGTATTCAACCCAACTTGCACGCACATGCTGATTCCAACAAGACACATGTTACCTCACGCCAGCACAGTGTGCGGGTGTGTGTGTGTGTGAAGTCAAGTGACCAATATAAAAATAAATATTACTGCACATTTTAAACCCATAATTTTAGAAGTGAAATGGGTTCAGTTGTAAAAACATAAAGATTGAATCCACCAATTTTAAATCTCCGCCCGTCACTCATCAGTCCCAAAATATTTGGCAGATTTTGCTTCCCAACATTTTACAGTAATTTTTTTCCAAATATTTTTAAATGAAAAGATTGCTATAGCTTCCGCATATCCATAGTTCAATTAAAAATAACAATCTATCCCGATTTAGCTGTGATAGTTATTCAATTTAACTCTAAGCAAGCTAAAAGTATCAAATAAATGGGAATACATGTTATAAATTTCACGATAAACAACATCAGTAAATAAAAGTAAAAATAAAAAGGTTGATTTATTTATACATACCCCTTTGGTAGAGCTGTGACGGTGTTTCCTGGGTTTCTTAATTCCATTCCTGTGAGCCTTGTACGACTGATTGTGAGCTGTGTGATTCTTCGACTTGGCCATTTTTGGTCCTTGATTTCACAAACAACTGCAGAGAGTTAATAGAAAGAGCAAAATCCAACAGAATTAGCACAAAAATTCACAGTCAGAATGCACGAAAAGGTGCAGGAGAAGAGATTGAAATACCTGCAGCCGGCGTTAGGGTTTTCAGTAGCGAGGAGGAAGTGAAATAGAATGGCTCAGGGTTCTTATTGCTGCCCTATAACAAAATGGAAGGCCTGGATTTTCTGTTTTAGGCCTTGGGCTTAACTGACAGAAGCCCAATCTTACAATTCCACATTAAAAATTAAAAATGGGATTTTTTTTAAATCCCATTAAAAATAAGAAATTTTTACACCCTGTAGAAAACCTCAGTATCCTATTTATTTTAAATAAATATCATTTTAAAATATTACATCCTATAAATACCTTTTATCCTTTATAGCAAAAAATCTAAATATAGTTACATCTTACAATTAAGTTACCATATATGCTAAAAAATATTTTTCTCTCTCCTTTTTTGTATTTTCTCTCACCTAGTTACCGTGTATCTGCAAACCCCAATACAACCTCTCTCTTTTTGCATACAACCAGAATCTCTTCTCCCACAAACCCTCTTTTCTTAACTCTTCTCCCACCCAACTTCTACTTTCACAAACAAATCCCTTCAGACCGATCAACAACCCAAAAAAGAGGAAGAAAAAAAAAGGCTGCATTTTCTTGATTTCCATTATTAGCCAGAAATAAAAAGAGAAAGAATCTTACAGTTTTCTTGGCGGCAACCATAGTGGCTCTATACTTGGAAGAAGCAAAATGCGTCGACGGAGCGGCGAGATAACACCCTACTGATGCAGAGAGCGTCTTCTTTTTCCTAAGGAATTTTTATTCTCTTGTATTCAGTTTTAATCAGTTGTATTTAACTATTTTATTCAGCAATAATTAGTTGTATTCTAGTGTTTTATACAACTGTATTCAGTTGTATTCAACTATTTTATTCAGCAGAAGTTAGATGTATTTTGTTGCATTCAAGAGTTTTATTCAGTTGTATTTTGTTGTATTCAAGTATTTTATTCAGATGAATTAAGTTGTATTTTGTTGTATTCAACTGTATACAGTTTTACTCAACTGTATTATTCATATGTATTTCTCTTTATTCAGCTATAATCTTTATTATGTATCTTTCAAATACAGATTAATGAGGGATTGTTTTAGTTCGTTGAGTTAAATTAGGAGAATATCATGTGATTTGATTTCCTTTCGTTTTTAGCGCAGATACGTTACTGTATTTAATGTTAATACCGCTTGAATACAGCTAAATACATGTCAAACTTAGCTGGAATTCCAGTTTTTATGCCTATTTTTTTGGTTGTATTAATGAATACAACAACTTAAATACATGAAATACATTATATAAAAACATAAAAGGTATCTATAACACGTAATATAACAAAGGGTATCTATAAATGGCTAATTAGACCTAAAAGATGGTGCTTTATGAAAAATTCTCTAAAAATAAATCAAATTTCACCGAACCTTTTACCACGAAAATTGAAAAGATAGGTGAAAATATTTCTATAGTAAGGTATTAAACGTAGAGCTTGTTTGGATTATTATCGATTCACATAAAAGCAAATCTTTTTATAATAGTTTTATTTATTCTGATACCTTTTAAGAGTTACAACGAGTTGTTATTATAGAAAATATATATTACAATTTAACACAAAAAATTAGTTATAAAGAAAATTGGCATTATAGTGAAGTAGTATTATGAAAGGTAATTGTATTATGAAAACAAATAATTGTGAATTTGAATAGAAGAACTCAAACTAATATTACTTTTATCGCAATTTATACGGATTATTTGATTGTAAACATAATTTAGAAATTTAAAAAAAAACCTCAATAAAGGCAATATAAATTTTAAAATTAAATTATTACTAAATATAAAAAGATGTCATTCACTTTGAACTAATTAAAAAGGAAAAAGCGACATAAGAGGGGTTGTTTGATAGGATATATTAGGAAAAATAATACAAGTATTTGCTTTAGTATTATTAATCCCTTATTGGTTATTTTTTCAGCCTATATAACTAATATATACATCATATTCAGTACTATTCTTATACATAATAAATTATGACATTAGCAATACCGTAATTTTTAATACATGGATAAGCATGTATTAAGATAGAAATACCCTTTATTAGTTCGTTTAAAAAAGTAACACACATATATATTTAAAATAATATAATTTAAACCTTTTATTTTATAGCCACATAAAAATTATTGCAAGTTTATGATTACAACAATAACCCAGTAAACTTTTACCAGTGGAGTTTGAGAAGGGTAGAGTGTACGCACACCTTATTCCTACCCTTGAGGGGTATAGAGGTTGTTTCCGGAAGACCCTCGACTCAGATACAATAGATTGTGACAACAAAAAAAATAATAATAATATTAGCAATGCGAGAGACATCAAATAAATGAAAAAGCAGTAACACAAATACTATGCAAAAGTGGGAAATACAACATAAACCGCCAGTAGTGCTAGATAAAACACTATCAAACTAGTCGGTATAAAGAGGAAAATCGAGACAAAGAGGAAAACCGCTCGACTATCCCTTATCCTACAATTCTAGTGCTCGACATCCACACCTTCCTATCAAGAGCCATGTCCTCAGAAATCAGGAGTCGCGTCATATCCTGTCTGATCACTTGCCCCAATACTTTTTAGACCGCCCTATACCTCTTCTTGTACCTGCCAAAGCCAACCGTCCACACCTCCTAAACCGGGGCACGTAGGCTTCTCATCAGGATGTGGCCGAACCATCTAAGTCGCGCTTCCCGCATCTTATCGTCCATCGAAGCCATGCCCACCCTCTCCCGCATATTTCATTCCTAACTAATGTTATCCGGCCTAGTGTACACGCAGGTTTATGATTACAAGTTTCAAAATTTTTTACTATTTTTTCTTCAAAACCAATTAAACAGGTTCACATAAATTAGAGTCATAGAGGAAATAAATGATTTAATATCCTGTTAGGCCAAACTTCTTATATAGCTTTATGTCAAAAAGTAATTTTCTCAAAAGTATTTTGGTGAGAAACAATATGTGTTAGGCCACTTAATTTAAATATTTTTGTGCCACAATTAATATTTTGGACCAAGTTGTTAGAAAATATTTCTAACCATTTTTTCTTAAAAGTATTTTTTTAAAAAAGTGTTTTAAAAAATAAATTACTTTTTTCAGCTTCTTAAAAATAATTTATCTTTTTACTTGAAAATACTTTTTGTCTTCTAAAAGCCTGATTAATATCTTTAACTTTAGAAAAAGTTTTTTTGGCCCAAAAAAAGCTGGACTCCCTATGCTATAAGAACAAGATTCTAGAGAAATCAAAGTTGGGGCCTTAGTGTAGTTTCCCATAGTTTGTGGGGTTATTGTATAATATAAGGAAAGAAAACCAATATATTCCTTAAACCTCCATTAGAACCCCCCAAAAACGCAGAGCAGAGTATAGAACAAATCGCTATTTCCCCTCTAAAAGCTAAACGATTCAAAACAAAAACTCGCGAAAATGAGTACTATGAAATTTTGCCGAGAATGGTTTGTTTATTTTTGCATTTATTTATTCTCACATTAATTATTATTTACTTCAATAATAAAATGACCATTTTTTTTCCCATGGATTGGCTTTGCAGTAACAATATTTTGTATCCTAAAGAAGACAAGGAGCAAAAGATCCTCCTTTATGCTTGCCGTAATTGTGACCATCAGGTTTTACCCCCTTTTTCTTTTTTCACTTTTATTTTTGTTTTTGCTTTTTCTGCAGAAATATGATATAGTACTATAAATGTGGTGAGTTTTATTTCGGCAATTGGGCTAATTAGCAGAAATTGCATGGTAGTTATGTGGATTTGTTTCTGAAAAAATTGTAACTTTTGTTGCAACTAAAGTAATTAACTTTTGATTAAGTATCTTTTTTATGAGGGTGGTTGGTTTGAGTGCACCTCGAGTATTTCACTAGGTACCTGCTACCTCCTACCATCACAGGTGGTCATGCCGGGTACCCCGGCCATCAATTTTTGAAAAAATATATTTAGGGCAAATTTTATCTTTATTCATTTTGTTAAGACTATATTGGTAATGTATGGGACAGCTCGAGCGCACTAATCTACCGAGCAGCCTGTTCATTGTAAAAGCACAGGTTGTGAAGGTAATATTTGTCCACCAAGTTTGTGTTATGGATGGCATTTGAATTTGGGATGTTCAAGTTGTTACTCTCAGTGCCTCAATCACTAGGCTGAGTTTATTGTTTATCTTTTATTTATATGTTCTCCAAAGGTTTCTAGATGATTGGACGTGTAAAAGTTTAGTTGCATTTTTTCACATCTCGTCGTGCATTTAACCTGAAAATAAAGTATAGTGCTGCAGATTTATTTTACTCGTTAAGGAATCTCAGGTGTCAAAGTGTATGAAAAAATTTATTGCATTGATGGCATCCATGAATCTATTAATCCAGACATCCTAACGCTTTCCTTTTTGTACTTGGATTTTCTAAGTTCTATGGTCGAGCTATTATGTTGAAGCGCCTGTGTAACCAACCTTTTTGCGCCTTGAACCTTTCCGCAAGTCTGAGTTTAGCAATAACATGTCCACTGTATTCCTCAGCAATAAGAGCTTAAGTGGCATAAAGAGCCTAGTGAGAAAAGGAATCAACTCATAACTATCTTCTAATCACCAAAGCCAAACTTCAGTTTTTCTATGCGCTCTGATTTTCTTTTTTCCTTTCTAAAATCTTTTTCATCTGATCCCTTGTTAGATAGGTTTGCTGAATATGATATCTTCTTTTTCACCTCTAAGCTGTAAGTCATTTTTAGTGTACGAGTATCTGGTACGGACAATTTTAGTGTAATTTGACGAACTTGCATAAAGCACCCATACACATGTTACACTTGTTAGAGACAGGTACATCAAGGAAAATGGATCTCCATATTCGTGAAAAACTTTATGCTTATCAGTAAAATTTAAAAAAAAAAGAAGGAAAATGAAGACCCATGTAACATGATTTAATCTTACATCTGTCTCTAGATTTATATACATAAAATGTCTATATTCTCTGTGCGTATGTGTTTGTGTCTGTGTGGGGAAAATGAAGAACCATGTAACATGATTTAATCCTACATCTGTCTCTAGATTTATATACATAAAATGTCTATATTCTCTGTGCGTATGTGTTTGTGTCTGTGTGGGGATGTGTATGGATGGAGGGAGGGAGGGAGGGAGGGAGGGAGGGAGGGAGG
>MU704087.1:24684-42526 GCA_026770625.1 Nicotiana glauca
ATCTGTCTCTAGATTTATATACATAAAATGTCTATATTCTCTGTGCGTATGTGTTTGTGTCTGTGTGGGGATGGATGGATGGATGGATGGATGGAGGGAGGGCGGGCATGCTGATCAGATCATTCAGTTCCCATAAAGCTGAGGATGGATTCAAGTGGGATCTTGACTCGTAGCTCTTGATTGGACTTGAATAGCTTGCAGCGTTCTGCCATCACAATGAGTTTAGCACGATTATTGTTATAAATCTATATTTTACTAGCCTGCATATCTTGTTCCTTCAAAAGGTGGCAATATATATGGATATACCCAATATATGCAGTATGTTTATTTTTACCTTTTGTACTTCTTAATTTACCATACTTTTATCAGCATAGGCACTTTTTTGTGATGGAATGCTCCTTGTTCTCTCCTATTGATGCATAGTGGCTGCTCTATATAGCAGTCTAGTTATCTTTTACAAGATCTTTTTAGCTGCTTTGAGTCATAATAAGTGTTAGCTGATAAAGCAAACACTTTGTTATTTTCCATCTCTTAATTTCGCCTGTGGAATTACATTCATTCTTAAAGCTAAGCAAAGATTACCATTCACTCCAGCTGTCTTTTGTTCTAGTAGACTTCTCTATCCAATTATTAATAATTAGTCATTTGGTAGGAATAGGAGCTTATCTGATGGTACTTCTGCTTCTTCAAATTATTTACTGTGATGGAAATTTGTTTGTTCAGAACTTGAATTCCCTTATACTATTACCTTTCTCCAAAAAAAAAAAGACACTTGAATTCCTTTGCCAATAATGAGGGCTTGTAGATTGTAAAAGTTTTAAATCACATGTGTTTTGACAAATACATTTATAATTCAAGATGAAATTCAATAACTTGTCTAATACTCCTTTTACTTTGCTTGTCTTAGTTGCTTTTCTTTACTTCTAATGCTGCCGCTTATACGAGCTGTCGAAGCTAAATTGCTAAGTGCTAGAAACATAGGCTAGCGTTTGGCACTTATGAGTTATGACTACTTTCTTAGGATAATGTTTATTTTATCACTGTACGAGGTCAACTTTGAATTTCATCTAAATACTTATTTTCATACCTTTTTTAGGAGCCTGCTGAAAACAATTGTGTGTATAGAAATGAGATTCATCATTCTGCTGCAGAGCGCACTCAAGTGTTGCAGGATGTAGCAGCAGATCCAACTTTGCCTCGTACAAAATCTGTTCGATGTTCTCAATGTGGTCATGGAGAAGCAGTTTTTTTCCAGGTCATCTTCAGTTGTCTTTGCCTTTCTTTAGTATTTAAGCCACAGATACTTGCACATATGACTGCTCTCATGTTTACAAATATGCCAGAATTCTGGTTCCGGTGGCCGGTCAATTTAAAGCTTCATATCTGCTTTTAATCTTATGTGGATTATATTTCTCTGATCTTTGGTGAAAGTAAATGGTTTTGGATTTTCCCTGACATTGGCAATTAAAAATCATGACTTATATTCTGTTGTGTCTTGTTTGAGTTGTCCACTTTTGTAATATTTAAAAAATGACCTGATTGTGGTAGAAAAGCGACTTGTTGCTACAGATAAGTTGATCTGCAATTGGAGGAGCTTGGTTGATCTGTATAGGTGCCTCAAGAAATTTAATTGTCCTCACCTACTAGGAATTTAACACTGTTCTCAAGCAAAACCGTCCTACAACATTTTTGGTCCAGCAAATCCTTCCTTTTAAAAAGTTTTGGAAGAAGTCCTAAACCTCATTAGATTAGGATATTCGTACTCCTTTTCTTGGAATTTACAGTTCTGCTACCGGAATGATATAGAAGTGAAGAGGCTGAGTACCTTTTAGCTTCTCATACCTCATTCGGTTGTGGTACATTAGGAGCTTCCATTTGACTTCTTTATTGGAACACAAATGATGACCGAAGATCATGGCTCTTATCTTTTTCTCGATCAATCAAATGAAGGCACTTATCTTGATAAAGATTTTTGGTGCAATGACCTGTATCTTTTTGCTCGTTATTCAATATCTATCTGGTGGATATTGTTTTACAGCTGTCTGAAACAATTGATATATGTGCAGGCAACTGCAAGGGGAGAAGAAGGTATGACACTCTTCTTTGTTTGCTGCAACCCGAACTGTGGCCACAGGTGGAGAGATTGAGATTACATTTGAGTTATGGTGGGTGCACTGTTAGTTCTTGACGTATTTGAAAAACTGGTTCTGACCTAAAAGAAAACGCTGCAGCTGGTTCATCATCTAGTGTATGTATAATGTAATGAATCTTGTCCTGTGTTGGATTGGAACACATGATATTACTCAGGCTAGATTCTAAAGACTTCTGTTAACCAAGCACTTATCGCGTTTTCTTAAAGAAATGAAAACTGCTATTCTGTTGAATGGCTGAACTGTTAGTAATGCTAATGTTTCAGGCTTTAGAACATTAGCTGTGGTTTTCCTATATCCGAAGAAATTTTACTTACCCTGTTTCTTGTGTATCGTTTTTCGATTTAATCCAAATTTGGTTCACTTTTTCGCGGGAATTTTTTTTACTGTTGGAGGAATCTCTGTGAATTTATATGTTCATTTTGCATCATTAATCCTTTCTCAAGATATGTCCAAGCCAAATGACTCTTGGCTGTGATTGAAGGTCAGTGAATGGGCATAATACTCGAGGTACTTTCTGAAGAAGAATTTTGAACACTGAGCAAAACTTTTTAACTGACAATTATCCTAAACAAAGTAGTTGTTCTTCAGATTTTTTTCCCTTTAAGAAAATTTTCCAGTAACTTTAGCAGAGTAATATTTGTCCAAATGCTATATATTACATGGAATAATAATAATATAACATTTTGTAACCAATTAGGCTAAAAGTAGCTATATATGTTCGAAATGATCCATCAAGCACAATTATACTGGACACTTAATTACTTTCTTTATTAGAATCTGCTTCAAAGACATGGTACATGTATTTTGAGGTGATACATAAAGAATATAGAATTAACCAACATGAACAACTTCTATCTTTGGACAACAATTCACCGTGGTACAGTGGATGAGATTGCTCGTCCCTTGACCAGAGATCTCGGGTTGGAGTCCGAGGTATAAAAAGATCTTTGGTAGGGAGTGCTTTGGGAGATTTTTAAAAATAGCCAGATTTACAACTGGTCGTTCAAAAATAGTCCAATTTTAAAAGTAATAGAAATTTAGCCACTTTTTATGTAAAGATAAATTTGAGCGAAAACACTGTTCAAAACTCGGAAAATACTCCAGTATATTATGCTGGAGTTCCAACATAAGTATACTTGAATTCCAACATATTATACTGGAGTTCCAGGATAGTATGCTGGAATTCCAGCATAATATGATGGAGTTCCAGCATAAATACACTAGAACTCCAGCATAATATATAGGGGTTCCAGCAAGTATAATGGTAAAGTATACCGGTCCAACATAATATGCTGGAGTTCATAACAAGTGCACCGAACTCCAGTATATTATGCTGGACCAGTCTCTATTACAGCAAAACGGTGGCTATTTTTCATTGACTTGGTAAACGCTGACTATTTTTGATTGACCAGTTCGAAAACTGGCTATACCGTGCTATTTTTACGAGTACTTTCCCACGAATGAGGCCCTATGCGACGCGAATGCAGATATAGTTGGGCTCCAATGCGGGTACCGGATACCGGGTGGGAAATCAAAAAAATAAAAATAGACAATAATTTGGAATCCGGTACCCAATGGGCCGACTGATTCAGATTTGTAGAAATGGCGTGTGATAGCCACTTTTTAATGTGGTATTTAGTTTTTATCCAATATTTTTAATGCTGAGCAAAAATAGCCATTACTCTATACGAACAGATGGTTTTACCCCTTTCTTCTTGAGTGTTGTGTAAATAAGGACATGGTGTCCTTAAACTTAATGACAGTTGTGTAAATATTAAGGATATTATGTATTGGGGTTTTGATCCATTGAATTAACTTAATAATTAATTTCAATTCGTATGATCGTGTTGGCAATAAAATAAAGTGGTACTATTATCTAAGCCGCCTTCGAGATGTCTGCAAAATGGCTGCAACTTTGATTGAAAAGGAGGAAATATATTGGACTGACTAGGCATATTTTAATTTGTTAATTAGTGGTCAATATGTAGTATAGTATTAGAAAATACTCCTCCCATGTCCTTGGGGGCCGTTTGAAAGGCGGACAAAATTATCTCGAGATTATAGTCCTAAAATTATATCCCTACACTAACTTACTTCACCAGGTAAAATAATACCAATTTTGATGAGATCGATAAGACGGGATAAGATGAGATATCCAAGATTAAGATCTGGGACAAGGTTTATATTATGTTTGGTTGACAGTATAAATTTATCCCGCCATCAACCAAACATAGTATAAATTTAGTACCACACTTTATCCCACCTTATCACGTATACCAAACAACCTTGGAAACAAGTCATCCCGGGATTGTTATCCCACCCTCCTCTCATTAGGGATAAAAATAACACTATAGTCCCGGGATAACTAATCCCGTTCGGGATCAGGGGCGGATGCAATGCATTATCTACAGGTTCAACGCATAACTTTTGACGTGGAGTAAAAATTTATATGTAAAGATTCATTAAAATCACAAATATAGTAGATATGAACCCATAACTTTAAAAATATAATAGCGTTAATGCTAAAATTTTTAAAAGTTGAACCCATAAGACTTAAATTCTGGATCCGCCTCTGCGCCCGGATAACTAATCCTGGGATTAGTTATACCACAATTTTATTCCAACGAAACGTGGGATTTAACTCATCTCAAGTTTTATCCCAGAATTAAATAGCCCTTATCCCTCGTACCAAACGAGCCCTTAAAGTTTTGGGTTGGATGTTCAAATTCTTTTACATAGTATAACAGGTACTATAACATTCATTAAACAACTTATTACATATCAAGAAAATGTCCAAGCAGAAAGTGAATTGAGAGGGGTTCCTTTCCATCCAATAAGTAGACAATTTTGGTTCATTTCCAGCGTGCAAGAACTCCCACAAACAAAATTCTTTAACACCAGGTTTGCCTGGTACAATGAAGACTGGCTCAGCTCAACTTCCTCCATACCATATCGCGCGAAAAACATCCTCCAGACGTCGATTTTCACGTGTCTGATCGTCCTTTCCTCACCCTCAGCTGCCACAATGATCCTTATTCCTTGGTTCAAATGTCCTGATTCTGTAGCTGTCCTGTTTTTTTCGTCATGTTTCATACAATCCTCTAACGCGTCAAAAAATGCACCGTAGAAGAATAGAGCTTCCACAAACCGTTCCACGAATACAGGAGAATTATGGTTTGCTTCCACTTCTATAACGATCATTGCTCGAGGATTAATACCTTTGATCACTCTCATTAAAGAGTCTAGCTTATCTGGTCGCGCTAACATTTTCATAAGGAAGTATTGCGCGAAAATAGCAACGAATTCCTCATCATCTAGCTCAAAATGTTGTTGCTTTAGTTCCATGATATCTTCAACCATCACAATGTTGAAAGAAAAGGACAAGTTCAAGGACTTTGCGAAGCTCATTAATCGCTCACATGTATCCTCAATTTTATCCCTCAATTTGGTACATAAAGCAGTTAACTTGAGATGCTTAAATGATGATTCACATTGATTTGTGGCAAGAGCTTGCATCAATATTGTCCATTGCATCCCATTTCCAATCTCAAGATCAATGATATGAACCTTTTCCGATTCTCCTACATGATCGATGATAGCTTGAACACCGGTAAACTGAGTCACCTGATCCAGAGGTACACTTTGATGTGCTGCAATCATCGAGGAGTTTAAGCTCGTTAACGAATCCTCTATATAAGCTAATCGTTTCATTCCAATTCGTTTCGAGGTACCTATTCCTGTTTCCCAGTTGATTCTGTCATGAAGTGCTCGAGAAAAATAGTATATCAATCTCTGTATTGAATTTCCTTTGTTGGAACAAGACTTGTCACACTCATTTAGAAGGTTTCGTGCACGATCAAACTGCTTCTGCCCTACTTTCTCAGCAGAAGCGAGAAGGTATTCGACGAGTGTCACATTTCTAGTGTCATCCTCAGAAAGGCCAAGAAATGAGCTAGCAAATGGATGGCTAAACATGTATGCTTCTTCGCGACTTATAGTAAATGATTGGATGAACTTTTCAGCACCCAAACGAAGGATTTCATCGGTAGATAACTTATATTCACTCTTATTTGTTTGCATACTAATAATATTGTTTTCTGTCTTTGATCTTCTGAATCTGTTGTTATAATCTTTCAGGATCTTGAGTGCTGAAGGCAATGGAGTTTCCATACTCTTTTTTGATTCAGTAATCTCATACGATTTCTTCGTTTGGATGGTTTTCTCCACATTAGACTGATGTTGTAAAGGGACAACATCAAAATCCCAATCATCAAGACTAACAAAATCTACAAGGAGTTGCAGCTCGTCTTGTTGTTGTTGTTGTTGTTCTTCTTCTTCTACTACTTGATCCTTCGCGAGGTCAGAAGAAAACAAGTCCAAGTCCATTTCGGTTGACCTAGGCGAATCCCACATCGACAAAACACATGTTGGGTATATAAGTAGACAAGCCTTAGACTGTAATGATGCGTTTTAAAGCCGTGCGAGCCTCAGCCCAAAGCGGACTATATCACTAGCGGGCTGTGCTGTTACATATTGAATCTTCACCTTCATTTTATTCTGAACTATTTGATGACTTGCATTTACCAGGAACAACATCAAACTCAGACTAATGATTGATGAAAATGGGACATTTTACTCAAATCTTGAAAGTATAGAAAGGTAAGCCTAATAGTTTTCCCAACATATACTACATTTTTAAGGAGAAAGTATCGGAGATTTTGATGATATTGTCTGCTATATCCAACATTTGTAATATAATTTATATGAGATAATGTTGGAGATATTGATGGTGTTGTCTGCTACATCCAACACTTTGATATTGACTATGATATGATATTCACCATAAATTAATATAAATAAACGTACTCAAGTACGTAATCACTTGAAAAAACAATCACCTTGATTCCAACGTATTCAATATTTTCTATTTAAGTTGTTTCGTGAAAAGGGCCTGTATAAACAATAATTGCGCCTCATTTCCAAACAGAAGAGTTTATACAAGATTTATTATTTGGGGGTATAGGTCCACGTGTAGTGAAAAAATGATTATATTTTTAGAATGTAGTTGTCACTTGAATATTTTAGAATTATACTTGACAGGAAGATATGGAGGTCGAAGATTAGGGTTGAAGAGTAATAGGTCGTAGTATGTATTTCTGATCTGTTCCAGGTTTATTAGGGCTAGTTGACTAGTGCATTGTCTTCGATTCTTAGAGTGCTAGTATTAGGGTTGTTTTTAGTACTATCTTCCGTTTCGTTTTTCTAGTACTCTGTCGTGTTACTACTTCTTGCTATTGCTATTGCTTTCTTCCATTTGCTTATTTTTCCGGTTCATACATTGCTGGTACCATTTTTCTGGCCTTGTTTTTGTTATTTACTTATTCCTATTCTTTCTCTTCAGACGAGGGTCTTTCGAAAACAACCTTTTTACCTCTGATCTCCAAATTAAAGGTATAAGATCTACGTACATATTACCCAAATATAACTTTGCCGTCCTATATGTACTTTAGGGCACTTAGATCCTTAAGTTACCATACCATTTGTTGAGCTTTCTTTATGCACTTTCTGAAATTAACTTAGGTCCTTTACCTTTAGTTAGTACAAAGCTATGAAGATACAATCTGTTAGTGGAAAATGCCGTCCTTGTAAATATTTTCCGGCAACCAACAACAACAACAAATCCAGTTTGATCCTAACAAGTGGGGTCTGGGGAGGGTAGTCTGTACGCAGACCTTACCCCTACCTAATTCAGGTAGAGAGGTTGTTTCCAGTATTTTCTGTCATACCAAATACACGGACTTAACCGAGGAACTATGCCGCCGTATTTGTGAGACTATACTGCGTATATTATTGTTGTTGTTGACCAAGGTACCATGCCACTCTAAAATCCGGATTCTCCCATCTAAATCATGGCCTCCAACATGTAGACCTTTGCAGCAACGGACTTCTGTTGTTGGGATCCTCTAAAAATACCGCCGCATCAATGTCAGATACTCCAAAAACTCATAAATTTCATTTTTAAAGGATCCGACATACAAATATAATATTAATATTTTTGGAAAATTTGAGCAACATTATTTTCCACAATACCAACATGTCCCCCAAAGCCAGTTCTTGTGTACCAATGTCTCTACTTGAATCATTGCCTTCATGCAACTTGAAAGCAGGGGCGGATATAAGTAGCGACGCCGGGTTTATCTAAACACAGTACTTTTAACGCGTACAAAAATTTATGAGTAAAAGTTCACTAAAATTGTCACAAATGGTAGGTCTGTACCGACAAGTTTAAAAATACTATATGTTTAATTTTAAAAATATTAAAGATTGAACCCATAGAGTTTAAATTTTAAATTCGTCTTCACTTACTGGATAATCAAGTTTTGCACACAGTATAGGAGCATCTCTATACAGTGATAAAAGAAAGTTTATGTGTTTATTCTGCCTCAGCTTCACCTATCACTACTACAGAAGGCTTAATGCTTTTAATAACCCCTATTAGATTTTCCAATCGATTAGGCCAAGCTACGGACGAAATTCTGTGTAAATTAATAGAGATAAAGAGAGTTTTTGAAGGGGTAGAGATGAACTTTGTTAAGTTGAGGAGTAGCCTCTTATCCCATATTTCTCTTTGACGCACTTATGAAATTCCGTGTTGTATAGAAGGTTGCGTGTCTTTCGTAGAAAATCAAAACTTTTGTTGGTTTTCTACTTTTGGTTGTTAATTAGATCGTTTTTGATTGCCTACAAAGTTTTAGGTAATTCGGAGCCCCTTACCTGAATAAATAAAGATGGTGCAAACACTAGCACACGAAAAATTAGAAATCATCCTAAATTCCAGCAACGACTATTGTTCATTAGGTCGTTTCTGATGGGCCCACAAAATTTTTGGTGATTCGGAGCCCGTCGTCCGAATTCATGAAGATAGCGTGGACATTGACACACAAAATATTAAAATCGTCCTGAAATCATATTTTATGGCCCTAAAAGGCCAAAAAATGAGAAACAATCATGACAAAGCAGCGTCTATTGTTCATTAGGTCATTTCTAATGGGCCCACAAAACTAAAGGTAATTCGGAAACTATCGTCCAAATTCATGAAGATGGCGTGGTCTAGCACACAAACAAACCGTGGAGAGAATATTTAGAGGTATGATGGTGTAGGGAACTCAGGGGGAGATATTGAGAGAAAATCAAGAAAGCATGATGATGTACGTGACTTCAAAGGAATATGATGATAGAAGAGGTGAAAGAAGGCAAAAAAAGGTATGAATCTGAAAAAAGAAGATAACATGGACAAACGAGCTCGCATCCACCATGATGGAAGGGATGAAGAAGATCGGAGCCAAAGATCACGTAGATAATGGTTGCCTGATTTAGGACTTTATCTCTAAGACTTGTGGAGGTACATAGATTTGAAGCAGTCACTTCCTTCAGGTTTGAGCATGCAAGATCTTTGAAGATGGAAGGACTATTTGGCTACAAGGTGGAAATTAGGGTTTGTTATTGAGCAAACACGACAGAGTTTGGGGCTGAGCAACTTGATTTTCTATTAATATATTTCAATGTATTTTCAACGTATCACGATGTATTTTCATGTATTTCATTGTATTCATTGTCTTTTTTTCATTGTAATTCAATATATCTCGTTGTATTACATGTATTTCATTGTATTCACTATTTTTTTTCATTGTATTTGCAATGTATCCCACTATATTCTATGTATTCATATGTTTTTTCAATTAATATAATTTATGTATTCAGATGTATTATATAATTTCTCTCAAGATTGCTATGTTTTGGGGTTTTTTTCCAGTTGATAATCTTTTTTATACCGTAAATATAAATTTTATGTGTTATAATTGAGTTTGTTGAGTTATATTAGTAGTCAATTATGTTAATTGATACACTTTCCGTTTAAAAATAGTGTAATCTCCTGTTTCACGCCGTGAATACAGTCGAATACAGTAATCTATCCAGCTGTAATCACATGTTTCACGCCATGAATACAGGCGAATACACTCGAATACAACAATTGATTAACTGGACTTCCCCGATTCATGCCTATTTTTGCTACTGTATTCATGAATACAATAACTTAAATACATCAAATACATCATATAACCACAGAAAATGTATGTATAATCCGTAATATAACAAATGGTATCTATAGATAGCTAATTACTACTAAAAGATAATGCTTTATTAAAATTTCTCCTTTATTTTTTAGGAATTTTTACATTCCTATACCATATAGGAAACCTTATTACCTTCATTGTTTAAGATTTGATATAATTACATTTAGTGTATCAAATTACCAATTCTATACCATAGTGTATTTTAAGAGTACAGTTAATGCAACATATATCCCTCCTTAATTTAAGGTACCAAAATAGGCCATTTTTTTGTTCTGTATCTTTTAGCAACTTTTCTCCTTCGTTTACATTAAACATATTCCCGAATATATTCCTTCTCCCTCCTTCTTTCACTATTTTCAACTTTCCCTCACCGTTTCTGAAAATTTTGGCCCCAATTTCACTGAAAAAAATCAAAATAGAAAAATATTTTTATTGTTTTCTTAAAGAAGGAAAAAGGAAAAGAATGAACTAGATGTAAACAGACGCATACCATGCTCACAAATTCTATAAGCATAACTTTTTGCCTTCTTTCCCAATTTCCTTTTCTGCATAATTTTAGCTGATTCATCTTGACCAGCAATTAATATCAATGTATAAAAAAGTTAGAAAAAATAAGTTTTGTTTAATTTTCCTGTTTTTCATAAATATTCTGGACATACCTGGAGTAACTCTGGGAGAGTAATTATCAGAAGAAGATGGGCTGTGACGAGAGCTGACAATTTCAGAATTTTGAGAAAAAGAAGAATGCCTTTCTGGAGTTGTCCCAAAGGAGGAGCTCACGGCCGAATAAAGGATCTCTTTCTCTTCTTTTTTTGAGAAAAATCCAAAGAAGAAGAAATGGGTTTCATCGTTGCGCCATTTTTTCTGCTTCTTTTTGGGGAGCATTTTTTCTGCTTTCGATTTTTTGGAAGGGAGTCGATGGAGCCGTTTCTAGGGGTAAGGTATTTAGGATTTGATGGATCTGATTTTTTTAGGTTTCCTAATTGTGTTTTTATATGTAGAAGGTAGGGTAAAGGGTAATGAGTATTTAGGTAGTGGTATTGGAATTGAGTTGTGAAAATAGAAAATAATGCATCTAAAATCATAATACAAATAATTTATAATTCATCTACAAAATATCTACAAACTAGATATATTGAATTTTAATATTTTAATTTCCCATTCGATTATAGTTTAATTGGGATTTTTGACATAATTATATTTTTTGCAGAAGGTTTGTAAAAGTTTTAGTCATTTTTGATTTGTAAAAATAGAAAACAAAGCATCTATAATTAGAATACAAATAATCTATAATTTATCTACAAACTGGGTACATTAAATTTTTATATCCCAATTCCCATTCAATTGTAGCATAATTGGGATTTTTGACATAATTATATTTTTCAAAAGATTTGTAGAAGTTTTAGCCGTTTTTTATTTGTGAAAACAAAAATAATTTATGTACAATCAGAATACAAATAATCTACAATTTATCTACAATTTCTGCAATATGTCTTCTTCTTCTTCTTCTTCGAGTTTCAATCTGAAGTTCAGTCAAAATAAAGTCTAACCTTTGCCAAAACCCCTCAAAATTGAGATATAAACTCCAAACCATATTCCCGATTATTTTCAACAATACTCAATCCAATCAAATAATGAATTTTGAAAACCCAAATTTGAATTCAAAGCTTTCAAGCCTTTTAATGTCTATCAATGGTGGAATTGCTATTCTCTTTTCATTTGCTTTGTATTACTGAAATTTGCGATTGATAAATAGAGAGAGATGTTGAGAGAATGTCGACGAATTGAGCTTTGTTGATGATTTTGTCTTTTTTTGATTTGTGGCTTAAGGAAAAATATCGAAAAATAGAGTTTTTGCATAAAAGAGTCTATGTAATTTGATTTTAAATTGAAAATATAGGATTTGCGCTTCAAATTTGATCTGAAGGTCGCTAAATCAATTAGAATATTCTGTTCCTGATTTGTAGCGCGCCTAATTAGAAATGAATCAACTCCTAATAATTAATATTTAATGAATGGTATAATAATTGTAGAAAAACTGTGAACATAACGGGTAAATATGAAACTATACACATTTTTGATAATAAAGTTTAATATATGGTATAGGAAGGAAAAAGTCTCTTATTTTTATGGGTAAGTGTGTCAGTGACCCTTTGAAAAAAGGGGTTTTGGCTTTGTATGGCAACCTAACCCAATAAATGGCATAAAAAAGTACAACTTACTGTTATTGGCATCTTATGGCCTGCATTTATATTTTAATTTAAAAAATTAATTTTGTATAAATAGGTTAGACCTTCTTCCCCTATGTGTCTCTCTCTCTTCGTATCTCTTCTTCATTTCCTCATTCTCTCTCTTCACAGCAGCAAATTTTAGAACAGTTGGCATAAATAAATGTCTAAAGGAATAGATCAACCATGAAACTAAAATTCTGGTGGCCCATTTTCGAAGTTGGACAAGTTTTTTCATTATCACTTAGCATAAATGCCAAAAAATAAAAATCATCATGGCGAAGCGATGACTATTATTTGTTAGGTTATTTTATGGGGGCATAAAATTTAAGGAGATTCGAGATCGACCGCCGAATTCATATAAATAGTGTGGAGTATAACACACAAAAAATTGAAAATTGTCCTGAATAACTGTTTATGGCCCTAAATCACCAAAAATGAGGAATGGTTAATGGCGAAGCAATGACTATTCTTCATTAGATCACTTTTGATGAGTCCGTATACTTTTTAAGATATTCGGGGCCGGTCACCCGAATTCATGCAAAAGGCGTGGACTATATAACACGGAAATCTAGGAATGGTCTTGAATTCCTATTTTATGGCCCTAAAACACCAAAAATAAGGAACGCTCATGTCAAAACTATGACTATTGTTCATTAGGTCATTTATTATGGGGCGGCATAATTTTAGGAGATTCAGAGCCGGTCGCCTGAATTAATGCATATTGCAAGGACTGTACCACATGAAAATTTAGGAATTGTCCTGAATTCCTATTTTATGCCCCTAAAATGCAAAAAATGAGGAACACTCTTTGAAAAGCGATAACTATTAATCTTTAGATGGTTTTTTGCGGGCCAACAAAATTTTAAGAGATCCGAGGCCGATCATCCGAACCATCCAAATGGCGTAGACTATTGCACACAAAAATCTGGGAATCGTCTTGAATTCTTGTTTTCTGGCCTTAAAACGCCAAAAAGGGGGACGGTCGTGGCGAAGCGATGACTATTGTTCTTTAGATCATTTTTATGGGCCCTAAAAATTTTATGGAGATTCGTGGTCGGTCTCCCAAATTCATACAAATGCCGTGGACTACAGTGCACTAAAATATGAGAATCATCATAAATTCTAGTTTTATGACCCTAAAACGCCCAAAAATGAGGAACGGTCATGTCGAAGCAATGACTATTATTCATTAGATCATTTTTGATGAGCCCGCAAAATTTTAGGAGATTCGAGGTCGGTCGCTCGAATTCATCCAGATGGCATGGATTATAGCACAAGAAAATTTGGGAATCATCTTGAATTCTTGTTTTATGGTCCTAAAATGCCAAAAAATGAGGAAAGTTCATGGCGAAGTGATAACAATTGTTGATTAGGACATTTTTATAGGCCCGTTTTGTAGGAGATTCAGGGGCTGTCACCCGAATCTATGCATATATCATGAACTACAACACACAAAAATTAAGGAATCATCCTGAATTTCTATTTTATGGCCCTAAACGTCAAAAAGTGAGGAACGAGCATGGAGAATCGATGAATATTGTTGGTCATTTTTTATGGCCCGCAAAATTTTAAGAGATTCGATACCGCTCGCTCGAATTTACGCAGATGACGTGGACTATTGCACACGAAAATCTGAGAATCATCCTGAATTCCTGTTTTATGGTCCTAAAACGCCAAAAAAGAGGAACGATCATGGCGAACCATGCCCATTGTTCAATAGGTCATTTTTATGGGCCCGTAAAATTTTAGGAGATTCAAGGCCGATCGCCTGACTTCATGCAGATGGCGCGGATGATATCACACAGAAATTTGGGTATCGTCATGAATTCATGTTTTATGGAAAAAATGCCAAAAATAAGGAATGGTCATCGCAAAGCATTGAATATTTTTCATTAAGTCGTTTTAAATAGGCGTGCAAAATTTAAGAAGATTTGGGCCCGATCGCTTGAATTCATGTAGATGGCATGGACTATAGCACACAAAAATCTAGGAATCGTCCTGAATTCACGTTATGGCCCTTAAACGCCAAAAAACGAGGAAAGGTCATGGCGAAGCGATGACTTTTTTCATTAGGTCATTTTTATGGGCCCGCAAAATTTTAGGAGATTCGGGGACGGTCCCCCGAATTCATACAGATGGCGTGGACTATAACACACAAAAATCTAGAAATCATCTTGAATTCCTACTTTACGGCACTAAAACACCAAAAATTAAGGAACGATAATGCGATTCAAGGTGACTATTGTTCCATAAGTTGATGTGCCGATAAATTTTAGGCGATTCGGGTCTGGTCGCCTGGATGCATGCGGCCGACATGGGCTGTAGTACACAAAAATCTGGAAATCAGGCGGTATTTCAGTTTTATGCCCCCAAAATACCAAAAAAGAGGAACGATCACGGCGAAATAGTGTCTATTGTTCCTTAGGTCAGTTTTGATGGACCAAAATTTTTTAGGTGATTCGGGTCCAGTAGCCCGGATGCATACAAATGATGTGGATATAGCATAAAAAGATCTTAGAATCAGGCGAAATATAAGTTTTATGGCCCTAAAATGCAAAAAAAAAAACAAGAAAGGTTCATAGCAAAGCGGTGACTATTGTTCCTTAGGACTTTTTGACGGGCCGACAAAATTTTAGGCGATTCACGTCGGTCAGGTCACCCGGATGCATGCAAATGGCGTGGTCTATATCATACGAAAATATGGGAAATCAGGTGAAATTTCAATTTTATCAGTCTCCTGGATGCATGCAAATGGTGTGGGCTATAGCCTACGAAAATCTAGGAATCAGATGGAATTCAAGTTTTATGTCCCTAAAATGCCAAAAAATGAGGAATGGTCATGCCGATGCAGTGCCTATTATTCGTTAGGTCATTTTTTATGGGTCGGAAAATTTTTAGGAGATTCGGGTCTAGTCGCCCTGGTTCATTAAGATGACGTGGGCTATAACACACGAAAATCTAGAAATGAAGCTGTCACGACCTGGATTTCCCACCGTCGGGAGTCGTGATGGCGCCTACTATCGAAGCTAGGCAAGCCAAGCATTTAAACATTTTTCGATAACAACCCAACAACAATAATAATAATAACGTGTCATTTAAATAAAAGCGGAAGTTTTTAAAACATAGATAACTGAAAATCCAAAATGCGGAAGTTTAATATTTCTCTACCCAAGACTAGTGTCGCTATCTCACGAACTACTAAAGAGTGCTACAAACAAGTCTGAATAGAAAATACATAAATGTCTGTCTCGGTATGATGAAAACAAACTAAAAACATAGAAAGGGACTTCGGCCTGCGAACGCCAGCTAGGCTACCTCGTAAGTCCCTGGACTGAAGTCAGCTCCCGATCAATATCCTACTGCTGTGGTCCAAAAGCTGCTCTGGTACCGTGATCTGCGCAAAAGAGCACAGAAGTGTAGCATCAGCACATCCGACCCCATGTGCTGGTAAGTGCCTGGCCTAACCCCGACGAAGTAGTGACGAGGCTAGACAAGACTACCAATCAACCTTTTGTGATGACCCAACCCGTCGTCACGTGAGTTACCGCCCCGTTTTCCCCTTATTGTGTTGCTTCATGTTTCTATATCAGTATTAGAGTCGATCGGGTGTAATTGAATTGGTTCTGGTTGAAAATAAGGCACATAGCCTCTTAGAAGGGAGTTTGTTTCAGAAAAGTCAACCGGAAGACTTTGTGGTTAGAGGACTCGGATATGATTTCCGATGGTTCGGTTAGCTTCGGGGGATGATTTGTGACTTAGGAGAGCGATCGGAATTGAATTTGGAGGTACGGTGTAGAAATAGGCTTGAATTGGTGAAGTTAGTATTTTGGCAATTTCCGGTTGTTAGGTGAGATTTTGATCCGGGAGTCGGAATGGAATTCCGATGGTTCCAGTAGCTTCGTTAGGTGATTTTGGACTTGTGTGCAAAATTTCAAGTCAGTCAGACATATTTTGGTCGGGTTTCTGATAAAAGTGTATTTTGGAAGTTTTAGAAGAACTTAGGCTTGAATCCGATGTAATTTGAGAGATTTGATATTGTTTGAAGTGTTTTGATGATTGGATCAAGTTTGAATAAGGTTTTAGGAAGTGTTGGTACAATTGGTTTGAAGTCCCGAGAATTCGGGTGAGTTCCGGGTAGGTTCCGGGATGTTTTAAGCCGAAAATCACAGCTGTAGAAGGTCAGAAGGGTTGCAGGCCTCGGAACCCACCCGCGCGGACCGCACAACAATGAAGTGCGTCCGCGGTGAGTTCTGTGCGGACCGCACAAAAAGTGGCGCGGCCGCGGTGAAACCTGCCCACTGGCCCTACTTCGGAAGCTCATATCTTTTTATATACAAGGAATTTGGAGTTGCTTCAAAAACAAATGTTGTAGCCATTCGTATCTAGTTTCCAGAACTATAAAGATATCGCAATTTGGACATCTGTAGCGAAAGTTATGGTCAAAATACTGAAGCCTGTCACTGCAGTCAAAGTTGGCGCGGCCGCGGTCATTGTTGCGCGGACCGCACTTGTTGGGCGCGGACCGCGGTCATTTTTGTGCGGCCGCGGAGGCTGAAATCTGGGGCTACTTTTATAAATCCGAGGTTTTGGGTTTTATTTGATATTTGGACCTAGAGAGCTCGGATTTTGGCGATTTTTCGAAGGTTTTTCAAGAAATTCATCGGGGTAAGTAATTCTAACTCAGATTTGGCTAGATTACATGAATATATCATTGAATTCATCATTTAATTTGTGATTTGGGATGGAATTTGGGAAGAAAATTGGTGAAATCTCCCAAAATGTAAAATGATGATTTGAAGGACCAAACGATATCGGAATTGGATAATTTTGGTATGGTTAGACTCGTGGCGAGATAAGGAAGCCGGTGATGTTAATTTTATAATTTTTCGAGATGTGGGCCCGGGGCTCGGGTTTTGCAAATTTCGTGAATTTCGATATTTTTCGAGTCTTTTCGATTGGGTTATGTTTCTTTAGCCTATTGTAATATATTCGTTGTGGTTTTGACCAGATTCGATGCACGGGGAGGTCGATACGAGAGGAAAGGGCACCGCGGAGTAGTATTTGGCAGGCTAGAGGTGAGTAATACTTGTGAATGATATTCTGAGGGTTTAAAACCCCGGATTTGCACATCCTAGTGCTGTATTGAGGCGACTTGCACGCTGGACCTGAGTGTGGGGTAGAGCTCCATTGGGGATCGTGACTTGGTCCATTCCGGTTGTTGGTATTTACCGCGTATTTGCAAATGATTTGTTGTTAGCATTATGACTTGGGCTCATTGCCATACTTGGGGCTTATTGCCGATTGTTTGAACTCTTTATGAACT